>JAMWET010003934.1:975000-1052500 GCA_024036415.1 Prochilodus magdalenae | reverse complement strand
ATGGAGTTCCTGTTTGCGTCAGAGACCCCTTACTGTTGCATCACAAAACGCTGCTGTTGTCCCCTAGCAACACTGGACCCACCAGCGTGCAATGAACTTTGGGATATGTTGACTGCCGAAGGGTTCACCTGTTGGATCCTTCATTGTAAATGGAAAATAAGGAGGCATTTCTTGGCCGCATATGAAGGAGTTCTCAAAACGAGCAACTTCGTCCTCAGATGCAGCCTCTGAAGGATGCAGCCCCCGAATTGAGACACAGTTCTAGTCTACACTCATAAAAAAAGGTTCCTTAAGCCTTTAGTAGACAATACCAAAAGTGAACACAGTTTTCACCATGGTTGTGCACCTGCTGTCTGCACAGCTTTGATGAATGCTGTTCTGGTAACATGTCTGAGAGCACTGATTTTGAGCAGATGACTGACTGGAATGTATGGATGTGATTTCAGATCAGTGTTGTATGAGAGGTGGTGCAAGGTGGCAGAGCCTGCAGTCCTCTGTGGAACGTGAACTGAGGCTAACTCCATGATGAAACGGTGACTGTGACTCTATTAACACAGTTCTGATGCTATTAGCATAGTTTAGAACCGGAGCTTGAACTGGACACGCTAGTTTACTGGCATCGGCTCAGTTGGCAAAGGCAGAGATTGCCAGGGGAAATTCTGTTACACATTCATCTCTGTCTGCTTTTATATATCACTGAAAATATGTGTGCCCAGCTGGATAAAATGCCCAGGTCCCTGTACTACAGTACTTCTAGACAGTAAAACTTCTGAGCACCTCAGATTGTGATTTTTCCTGCATCTGAAAGCAAACAATTGATGTTTACTAGAATACATGTTGACTGTAATCAATTTTCTCATTTTTACTCACTATATAATGGGATATCTTCACATTTAGTGAATAATGAGGTCGCAAACAATTTCTGACTCACTGAGAAAAGTGGAATTTGTGTGGGAAGTGCATATTTTACAGGTTCAGTACACACCACATTTGTGTTAGTAAACAGAATAGTTATTTTATCATGATTTGAATTTTATGGACACTTGATTTGTGCACAGTCTTTGTTTGGCACTAAAACAAAACACTAGCAAATGGAAAACAACAAGAAAATGTCAATACAGAACACTTGCTCTGTATTGCCACAGAATTTGTTCAGGATGGTCTAAAGTGGTGAACAGCAAGCATGAACCAATTATGCGCCAATTATTTTCATCACACGTGTAATTCAAATTTTGTTCATAATTAAATTGGGATTTTCTACAGTTTTGTAAACCTGATTGGGCAATGTAATTGCATACTGGCAAATATAAATTATGACCATAGCAATACTTCAGGCAATAACTGCCTTTTTGGTACAAATTTATTCCCGTTTGGTTGAATCAATAATAGATAACTACTAGGGCTATACATATTGTTGTTAGTTGTGGCTGTGCTGTATAATTTATCCGCTGAACACTTTTCTCTCAAATACCACTGAATTTTCTGATTTACAAGGCAGATAAATATGAACATTGCTACATGAAAGATAAAGGTACTGTGCACTAAATTGATGTCATTGGCCACCTCCTCAAAACCCGTGCACACAGCATACCTCACATTCGTAGTAGGGTATTCCCATATACAGAATGAGCACCATAAAAGGAAGTGAGAAAAAGAAACAGGTTCCCTGTTAAGTAATGTAGGATATAATGCAGTTATCTGTTCTTCATCTGATCTCCACTGAAACACCCCAAATCTTCCCCTTCTGTTTACAGTTCGCTTTGACAAGCTTCTACACTCAGGCTAATGCAGTGCAGGCTCAGCTTTATATCACTGCTTCCTGATAAGCTGATGTAGACTATTAAAACATCCTAATTATTCTTTTAATGCTGGAAAAACTGCCTGATAAGGACGTTCTCCAGCTCCTTACAGAGTGATACGGCATGAATGGACAAGGAGGTTTCTGCAGGACAGGTGGGGAACTTCAACATGGACTTGCTGTTTCACAAAACCAACAGGTCAGTATTGTTGTGTCCCGATTGCAAACGTTTCTGATAGCGTTTGTGACTGTTACACAGTTTAAGGTGGAACAGATAGATCTGAACAAGAAAGCGATTTAGGCCTTACTTTTGTGTAGCTTAGTGACATCAGTTAGATGTGCTGTAGCATTAGCTTACCGTTAGCAACATCACCATAACAATGACTATAGCAATGACTATAACCTATAACGTTTTATAATAACCTCATAATTCAGAGGATCCAGTGACATTCAGGGGGGGAAAGGGTACCAGGCATTTTACCAGGTATGGAGTGCCAGAGTTAAGTCTTCAAAAACTCAATCCTTCAAAAACTCATCCAAATGCATTGCTTTAGTTATTTACTCCTTGTGGAAAAAAAAATACTTTGCATCACCGGAGATGCATTGTCACCTAATTGCCAATTAAAAATACATTTAACATTAAACCTTATATATGACCACACATCAGTACAAATCAATATCCTAATAACAGCGGAGGACGAAGTACACAAACCATGTGGTTGAATTAAAGTAGAGATACCCAAGGTAAAATATTACTCCAGTAAAAGTAAAAGTCCTACCTTTAGACCTCCACTTGAATAAAAATACAAAAAGTATGTATGTAAGTATGGAAAGTAAAAGTAGCATGGTTATTAGAATGTCCTATTATCATTATCTGGAGCACGACTTACTATAGGTCATTCTCAGTTCTTGAGTATTTAATAGATCATTAATAATCATTAATTAGTCTGACACTGATGTCTATTCACATGTTAATAATCACAAAACACTGAAGGCAAATCATTTCCATTAAGTACAGTTTCGGTATAAATTTATTTGCAACTTGGTTTCAAGTTTATGTTTAATAAAAACTTGCTTTAAACAGGTTCACAAATGTGTTTTCCTTTACTACATTAAATCTGTAGGTCTCTGTTTATAAACATAAACTAACAAGGAAAAAAAAAAACACTGGTCAATCACAAGTGCAGGTCTACATATTTCCAATTTGTGGTCTATTTATCCACAGTCAGGAACCATATGTTTGATCTGTTCACTAATGCTTTTATGTGTGACTCAGTCAGTGTTTGCATTAACCATATCCTGATTTACCTGCCTTCCTCCAGGTGGTCCCTGATGTAGTCCAGGCTAAAAATGGACATTTCCATGGACGCTAAAAATCTATGAATAAGCTTGTTTTGTTTTTGGCATAATATATTTTTATGCACATAAAGTAAAGAATTATCCAAAATGGAAATACTTCCATTGGAATGGAAGTACAGATACACGGAAAAACTACTTAAGTACAGTAACCAATTACATTTACTTCTTTACTGTCCACCACTAATAACAAGCACGTACGTTATTTCCTGTATGCTCTTTAATGAAGAACCACAAAGCAGGATGCAATGTTGAATCCTTGCATACTGCATTCTGTGCCTGCAGTCAGTATATAAAGAAAACAATATATATATAAAGTTGCAATTACTGTCTAGCTACCATCCCACCATGTCTAGCAGAAACAAATATCAAGAAAACAAAAAAGGAGAGTACCATTTCACAGTAGGGGAGATGCTCAGTTCCTTTTCCAGACTACATTGTCTCCTGTCTCTGCTGCAAGTCTCCTGGAGTGCAACATACTGCCTGAGGAACTGCGGAACCTGCGCTGCTTAAAGCTCTCAGTACTTTCTCCTGCCGCCCACCTCTTGTGTCGTTAGTAAGTTGTGCAACAACATAATTATAGTCTTTATTCTGCATTTAACTTTGATCAAAATATTGTGAGTACACAGAATCAAGAGGCCAGTATCAAATCGTAGGCCCGAGTGCATCGTTCCATCCTCACAATATTACAGATGGTGTATCGCAGATATTGCAAAAATACTGTAAATTGTGATCACCAAGTTTTCAATATTACATACCAAGACTGCTGATAAAAAGAAAAGCAGCATGAAATATTGGTCTAAGATGGTTTATGCTGGTTCAGGGCTGGTTTAGCTTGTCACCAGGTCTAAGACGCAACATATGCTGCTTTACTGGGGACCAGGTATGCTGGTCTAAAGCAAGGTAGCTGAGAGGCAGGCTCAGAGAAGATAATTTTCAAATATGGACATTAATGGGTTAAGTTAGAGAGAAGCACGGTCATTATGAGTGCTCTCTAGCCGCAGCAGTCTTGGGTCTGATTAGGGCTGCAGTAATACTGCGCAGTAATAAGGCCCTTTAATGTTCCAGTATGATTCTAACCTGTGCAGGTATCTGCCTGAAGCTTCTGTCCACATTTATCTCTCATTATCGAGAGGTCAGACAAGCAGCATGAGCGATTTCTCTCTCTGTCTCTCTCATTCCCTGTTTCGCTTCCTTCCTTTTTCGACAGATCTCCCTTTGTGACTCATTCACTCCCAGCGTCTCACTTCCCATCTTACTTTTTCATCCTCCTCTTTCTCTTCTGCCTCCTTTCTCACTGCTTAGCATAACAGCGCTAACTAAGAGAGCTATTTCAGACACAAGCTACAAGCTTCAAAGCATGAGACTGAGACTGGATGTGAATGTAGCAGCTTTTTGTTCTGCTTCAAACACTTTCAGTCTCCAAGGCCTTCACTCTCACTAAGCGTTAGCATGCTAGTAGCAGCATAGTGTCCAAAAATACACGCTAACTTTCCAGAGAAAGAATCAGGCGTCTAATGTTCTATTAACTTGCCAAGGACGTTAGGAAATTACCATCATCTACATAATTGATTCACTTCAGTTACAGGAAAAGAGAAACATGCATAGAGTTAACACTTTTACTGCTAATGTGGAGAAACTCAAGGAGAACCATTTTCCAGGTCCAATTGTCAGTTAATATGCCTGTTTTAAACTGCCCACAGCTTTTTTTCCTCTTTTGTTCTCTAGTTGTGTTACTGTGTTTCATTTTGTCTTTGAAGTCTTCTTGTGACATTTGGGTGGTTTTATGTACTACAAAATTGTATAATTCACTTTACATGGCCAATTTTTCTATTTATCCTTTAAAGAGTAATTACACTCGTAAGACCTTTTTCACCAGCTAAAAACGGAGTACACTGTAATAATAAAATAAACCTTAAAAATAAAATAACTGCCTTAAAAATTAAAACGTCTTTCCAAAGTGTCAAAATAACATTTTAATCTTGGGCAAATCAGCAAATCAGTCAACCAATGTTTATGCCCCTTGATGATTCTCACTAGTACTTCACAGAAATACGAGGAGCACACAAGCCTCGAGCGAGGGAGTATTTCAGTATGGCATCGAACAATTTTCTATACCTATAATCTCAGTGCATTTATCTTTATCATGCTTTATTGTTCTAGTAAATTATTGTTGGTTCTTGCTTATGGTGTTTGTTGATATTGTACTTTTTAGCATTTAAGTTTTAGCTAGGTTATTAAGTCTTTCATATTTAAGCTTTCAAATTTAGTTATTTAAATTATTTAAATGTAGTATTTTTTAATTGAACTTTTTTAGGTTAGGAGCACTGTATTGGCCTGGCAGAGGGGTGTAATGGATCTGTCTAGGGTGTTTCTTGCCCTTTGCTCATTAAATGCTGAGATACAGCACCCACGCAACCCACAAAGGTAAAGCGGTTTAAAGGTGAGTTTAAGAGCCAAGGATGGAACATGTGCTTACCATGGATGTCAAAGCTAGATTGGATTACACACATTTTGCTCTAATCCAGAGCTGGCCAGCCAGTGGTTACACATAATAGGTCTGCACCTCAGTAGAGACTGTCAGCATGTCCTTTGAAAAGGGGAGTTAGGCCAACTTGACTAACATAAAAATGGACTTATGCAGGCTTTGGTGCCTTTAAGACTGACATAAATGAGCACTCTGTTCTGACCCCCCTGTATTATGCCTCATCAAAAAGCAGTCCAGGCTGAAACATTGTGGTCATCTTAATGTGGCCCTGCACAGCGCTGACTTAATGATGCATGTTGCACTCCACAATATGTCTTTCGTTTGAGTTGCAGACACCACTGAAAAACATTACCTAATTTTTAAGTATACAGATAGAAAGTGTGTTTTTAGCAGAAAGGCAAATGCAGCATGACTGGCTGTTGCAGTTAACTTATGGTAGGGGGAATAAAATGTGATGGCAGTGTTTTTGTACCCCACCTCTGCATGATTGGCAGTTCATGTTAGCCTTCAAGTCAGTCTAGGTCAGGAATGAACGAAAATGAATGCATCCATTCTTTGTCACCTTTGAATAGGCAGGACTAAACAGCTCTAGGCAGATAAATGTATTTGTGACCTCAAAAAAACAGTTTATGTATTTTCCATATGTCCTTCATACTATATGTACTGAGGAGTGAGTAGTACATTTTAAATACACTATGTAAAGTTTACATACAATAAGACCCGGAGGAGGATTCAGTTTTTCATTCTCTGTAAAGAGGCAGTGCACGAAGACTGATAATGAAACTTTTGCTGCATTATTACAGATAACATTATGTCCTTGCCATCCTAAATCCATGTCACCGCAGATTTTCCCATCCCTACATAATAGCGCAGGAAATTAAATGTGAACAGCCACAGACTGACGGGTCTTCTCAGTCACAGGTACCGAACCCAATTTTAATTTCTTTTTCAAGGAGCACACCAGCAAACAATGACAGTTTTCAGTTTCTGAAATAAACAGACTTGTTTATCTACTTTCTGGGTACAGCACACTGTTAACTTTAAACAAGGACAAAGGTTTGTCGAAATCTTCCGTTGACCTACATTAATGCACTACAATATCTCTTTTTTGGGGGCCTGTGAGCAAAATATAACAAAATATATATAGTAAAATAGGTAAATATAGTAAATATAGTAAAATAGCTTTAACACTTTACATTAAGTGTTGACTACACTACACTAAGTATTAACTAATGTGAGGTAAGGCATTAGTTAACATGAAGTAATACATTAACAATGCTTATGTTAACTAACTTATGTTAAGTAAATATGTAACACCCACATGTTTACAAGCTAAGTAAACATGTAACAGTTTACTTAATATTAGTTAACCATTGTTAAAGTATTACTTGTTAACTAAAGCATTAACTCACATTAGTTAGTGAATACTGTTACCAATAAATTTAATGGCCGTGAACGACAGAGAGAGGAGCCAGTTGAACCAGTTTTGGAATATTTGCAATAGGATAAAATATGGCAAATAAAGACAGTACATACGTTACGATCTCTGCTAATCATGTAGTGAGCTGATCTGTGGCCAAGTATCTTGTCTTCTAGTGTCTAGTCAAAGTTTTATCAACTACAAAAACAAAGGGGACCCCGACGCTTACAGGCATAAGCAATAAACTTGCTTCAGCATTCAGCCCTAATACTAAAACCCTAATCTATTATTAATCCATATTTTTATCTATAAACATGCATATGAACTAGTATTTGGTACACGTTGTGAATGATATTGACTCCTTCTGACTATAATTCCCAATAAAACACCACACAATCAGGAGCATTTCTGAAAAAATGTATATAATACAGGACTATAAATGGAAAACTCTATGGCTGTCCCAAATACCACCAGTGAATATGCAAAGCTGTACCCCACTGGGAGAGTTGTCCACTATAGCTGGGGTCTCTGGCTGCCTTCCTAAGAAAGCACCGTGGCACTCACAGTGTGGCTTTGGCCCATCTACCAGGCCTACTACCCTCTCTAAGCGCCAAGCTAGGGGACAATAGCGCAGTGGGTTTAACAGTACTAACTGTTTTTTTTTTAACAAGACATTAACGATATATTTAGGCCATAAAAGAGCAGTAATTGTTTTTTAGCTGTCTGTGTATGTGTGTCCAGAGTTACATAACCACCACTGCACACATACAGGACACGCTTTAAAAAGTCTCTGTCATCCACATTTCAGACTGGTTCATTTAAATACATTACCATGAAGATGGGTAGAGGAAACTCCACAGCAGAAAAGACTCGGACTACAACGTTATCTCTTTCAAAAAGCCACGCAACACATTATCTCTCAGAGTGCGTGTATGTCAACATAGAGTCTAGGTCAAAACGATTATGTAATCTCCTTTCACACTATAAATAATGACTGTTCAGCCCACGTGGTGTTTCCTGCCTACATTTTACACTGGGGAGAGAGCCAGAGAGAGCAAGGGAGAGAAAGAGAGGGAAAGAGAAAGAGAGTAGTGTAGTGTACTAAAAACACTGCCTAGTCTACGTAACTGCAGCCTGATGCTATATGGTGAAAGGGTAAATCAGCTCGTATATAATAACAACTTGTTTGTGGTACAAAGTTTTTTGTACGGGTTTTATTAGTGATTTTTAGCCCCATCTGAATGCACCATGTTAGTTCCTTGTACATGCTTTGCGCCCCCATGTTATTAAGGCTTCTGCCGCCTTTTAACTTCTATAAAAACAAGTCAATGAATAACCGCAGGTAACATTATTCCCATGTGAATTAACATGTCATTAAAAGTGCTTTAAAAGGAGTGTCTGATATCTGGAAGATGAAGTGTTTACTTGTGTTCTCCGTGGCTGAAATTAAACCGGTAAGCACTGTCCTACCATGTGAAATTGCAGTAAAAAGATTTTATGCAGTGATGCTGACTGTTGGCTTGTTACTATGTTAGGGACACAGTGCATTCACTGCAGACAACAAGATAGATGGTTAGGATAATTAGAGTAACAGCTAAATTAAATGTTTTGTGCTCTTGTTTCTAAGGCATGACTCAGGAGCAACACCCACCCGTGTCAGGTACACTGAGATTTCTCACTTCACGCTATTCCATGATGTTTACTGACCATTCACATTACAAACGCCCTATGCTCTATCAGCATGTATCACAAGACATCTCCACTGCTGTGTCTGATTCACCCATACCAGTGCAACACACCACCATGTCTGTGTCACTGCAGTGCTGAGAATGATCCACCACCAAAACAATATTCTGTGGTGGACCTATAGAGGTCTGCAGAGAACCAGATAAGGTTACTGTAACTGTAGAACAACAATCTACAATGGTCTACACAAAGGATGGTAAATGAAGGATGCTAAGAAGAAAGTAAGTGATGCATCAGCCATGCACACTCTTTCACACTATCAATTTTCAGATATTTCCATATTGTACGGAAATCATAACATCATCCAGTCTCATATAAGTGCACCCTTAAGCTGAGGATTCAGCTTGCTGAGTTCATAAAACCCATTGGCCCAGAGCCCAACAGGAAACCACAATGTTTAATAATTACACAGCTCAGCAATCAGTCTTCATCTTCAACATGTGCTTCTGCTAAACACAGGAGCAGATAAATACTTCTTAATACTACAGAACTGCATCATCGCTCGCTCTCTGTTTCATTTTCATCCTCTCAGGCCTTTTTGACAGAAAGGGCACAACCTTGAGTGCTTTACCCCCTCCGGAGGGACTACAAGCGATCCAGATGTGTTTAACATCTGCAAAACTTCCTCACTGAATGACCTCTAAGCTCTTAAAGCCATGCACACATGCACACATATAAAAATGCAAACATGTTCATCGATTTTTTCCCCAATTAAACTATGTATGATTCTCTCTGTATATGCTCCCTCTAAGCAATCTGGTTCATATTTTTAATCCTTCCTTTCATTTTTACGCTGACAACACTTAGATCTGTCTTGCTGTGAACACTAAATACACAGGTAGACTGGTGAATCTTACCAATTGTCTGACAGCTATATAAGCCTACATGTCACATCATTTTCTCATGTTGAATGAGGACAAGATAGAAGTCCTATTCATAGGGTTGGATGGTTTGTTAAAAAGGGTGCAGGTAGCTCCTGATTGGGCTGGGTTAAAGGTTAAACCTTTAGGGAGAAATCTGGGTGTCACTTTTGACCCTCAGCTCAGTTTCACTTCAAGAAGCTTCTTCAATCCTTCTTCCTTCAGCTCAGAAACATGGGCAAGTATAGAAATTTCCTGCCCTTTTTGAACATTGAAAAACTTATTCATGCCTTCATCTTCTCCCGGCTGGACTTCTGTAACACTCTATTCACCTGTATGAGTCAGAGAGACGTGGCTCAAATGCAGCAGCCTGTCTTCTCACCAGAACAAAACGCAGGGAGCATATTACAGCAGTGCTGCCATCTATTCATTGGCTCTGCCTGTTAGCTGCAGTATAGATTTTAAAACAGTAGTGCTGCCTTTCCAGGCTTTGCACAGTAAGGCCACCAGCATACGTCAATGAACTTGTATGCTTCGTTTTAATAAAGCGAGAAGTCTAAGATCGTATATATATATATATATAATTTTCTTGCCTTTAGTACATTTTTTACTTTTTTGATGGGGATCTTAGTATTTTTCTGTGTGTTGACTGTTCTTTATTTACTGACTTTAAATTATATACTTATTTATTAATTATATACTTATTTTATTGTGGATTACGCAGGTTAACGCTTTGTATCTCAGTATTTGGTCTTTCGTTTGTTGGGCAGGTATTTCTTCTTATTATTATTATTATTATTTTTATTTTTTCCTAAATAAATGCGATCTGCAGAATACATGTACATATTTTTAGTGCATAGTGCACATTTTTGTACTATAATTTTATAATTGTATATTTTTTCATTACACTGTTAAAATGTATTGAGTCGATTCATTCCACTTCAACCTGTTTACTAACAAACCTAGGCCTAAACTTCTACTTAGCTTGCAGCATCTCTCGTCTTGTCAGCATGCAGCAGCTCTGTGTTCCTTGTCGTTTAACCCTTTTAGACAAGGTGGTCACTGTGGGTTGTTTTTTTTTCCTTCAATATTTAATGTTGGTCTGGAGGCAGGAAGAAAGCAGCACACAGGTAGTGATGGAAAAACTCTAGCCTTTCTGCAAAGCTGAATTTAGCATAGTTGCTGGAGGAGCCTGTTGAAAACTGTTTGCCAGGTGATCAGAGACAGCTGAACTTAACCTGCTGCAAACCCTGATGATCAAGTTTTATACAGTCTTCATTAAGTCCATCCTCACATAATTTATAACCATCTGGTTTGGTACCTCCAGCTCATAAGAACGAGCCAAACTCCAGCAGTAATAAAGACAGCAGAGCGGATCATTAGATGCATTAGATTAGTCTGCCAATGCTTCAAGACATCTACAACAGCAGAGTGAGGAAGCTCACTGGCAAAATTACAGCTAACCCACCCTAATCTGGACATTGCCTCCTCCAGACAGGAACCAACATAACACACAACAGCTGTTTCTCACATTCCTTATAGGTTTAACGTACTTGGCAAAATAAGGATTTTGACTCTATAAGGTCTTAGTTGATTAACCTGCATTAGGGCTACATAACGTCTTTATATTTTAAGGGCACACACAAATTCCGCAGGCTCCACTTGTTCCACCACTGTTCACAGATTTTTCCCTCAGCGACTCTTCTGGATTGCTCTGCCCCACGAGTGATACTTTTGACGGAACAACAAATAAAAGAAGAGATCGGGAAAAGCTCAGCCAAAGAGCACACAACGAACTGTACAGTACACCAAGATGGAATACAAATATTAAGATAGATATTAATTCACTGGCATATACTGTGTAACCACCCTCTACATTTCTATCTTTGAGGTCTGTTAAAAGAGCTTGAGAAACAGCGGACGAGTACCCCTCATCGCTGTAGCTTGATGGGTTGTTTATTTTAATGCAGAAATGCAATGCTGTCACTTTGATTGCCAGTTGTCATGTTCAAGGCACTTGCTAATGGAGCTAATGTTTGCACGGGCTGAGCAGGAGGAATGAATCCTGCTAGACTTTTCCCTCCCTGTCCTTCTCCTCTAACAAGAAGCACAATAAATGACCAGTTCTTTAGTCTATCTATTTGCTATTAAGTGTGATGTGGTGTCGACATCTCTGCCCATAGAAATCTGCTCTGCTTCATTTCCGCTTTGCAAAACTTGACAAAGGCTGTCCAGACATTGATTTTTTTTTTTGCAGAACAACCTTCAACATCTGAGCACAGCCTAAGGAGGGAAACTAATTAGGGTTTTTTGCTGATCTGTCGTCTTTAAAGTGTCTAGGCTACACCTAAACCACCCCTAACGATGAACTCAGTAAATAACAGCACACAAATTTCCTTACTTAATTCATCATATAAAGCCATATTTAGCAACTACAACCACTTTCCTAATACATATAATGCCCTCCACCACCTCATATGTGGCTCCTAAAAAAGACAGAAAACATAAAAACACTGCATCTGACCATTATGTTGACCACATGGCTTTAACAGAGGCAGAGAACTAACATAATGTTTTAGTAAACTCAGAAGTAATTTAAGGCCTGGAGTTATGGCACTTTCAACATCTATCATGCTGTAAAGTGGGGAAGTGAGTAGAGTTAACAACTAGCCCGCTAACACAGTGATATTAGCGGGCTTATCTTTTAAGATGAATGATGTATTTACACTCTGAAATATCTGGGGGTCTTTATGGTCAACATTGCAGATTTCACCAGCTACCGTGTTTGTACATTGTATAATTTAAAGCAAATGCCTATAATCTCATTTAAAAGCAGATTAATAGTGTTGATAGCATGAGCAGTAACACTGATATGATATTAAATGCTCACCTCCGAGTCAAGGACACCTTTCCAGCTAGGAATTCTTAGTTAAAAGGTCTGTTTCTGTCAGCAGTTGGAAATTCCAAGTTTTAGTAGAACACAACATTACAGACACTATGATGACCCCCTAGGATATAACAAAAGACTTTTCCAGCATCCTTTGTGTTTACCTTGCTAATAAAGTGAGTCCCACAATTCATATTGAGTGTAGAACATCAAACACAGCCTCAATTGAATTACCGCAGACTACAATGGTGCATAAAATATTGAAGAACCTGAATGAATGAAGTCCTAGAGAGCCATGCACACTCCAGACAGGTGGGGAAGGTCATTTGTCTGAGTGTGTTTGAACAGGAGCACATGTATTATTGATTATGTGTGATTTATTGTGCATTGTCAACCCCACTAGGTGTCTAGCCAAGCCAATCGACTCTGCCATTCTTTTTTCTTTATTAAGTCAGCCGCCTTAACACAAGCAACATAGTCCAAAAGGCACAAACAGGTCCTTCTTTCCATCCCTTATTCACATGTGCAGTTAATAAAACAAAAACAAAAAACAAAAACCTGTTTGCATTGTTAGTTACTCAGTAATAAACCTTACAACGCCATACTACTGGGAATTTGAGGGGTAAATATAATGTGCTAAATGGGATTCTTTTAAAATTCCAGACATTACATTACATGAGACTTATTAGGTAAACCCTAGCATTACAATTCAAACTGGTATTCTTAGTTTATAGAAGTGTGCAGTAACACTTTGAGGCAGGCCTTTTAAGGGGTTCAGTGAATAAATCACTGTATAAAAGAAGCTGTATGCTGCTTTTATTTTTTGATGAACTGTGAATGAGCAAATCCACACATTCAGAATACCATTAGCTTCTTTTCACTGCACAGCCAAAAGGCCACTACGCTGGTACAGACCGGTGATGCTAAACCTGAAAATATGCTAACAGTATAACACCTACACATACACATTACAAAACACATTCAGTTCCAACTGTCACTCCAACACCGGTGTCTTGGCGTTCCCCTTTTGATTCTTTATCCTCTAAACAAGAGCTGTTTCAGCAGATACTGAAACTGAGTCTGGACAGCACCTATACCCAACTACCTAAGACAGCATTAGTGTAGCCCGTTAGGGTACAGCTCAAGAGCAACACAGAACAATTCATTTTTTTTTATCTTGTGGTCCACTTTGTGCTCTAAGCAGGTGTTTTTTAACATGAGTTTGCTGGAACCAAGCCTGTACTGTGGTGGGAGGCACGGTAAGATTTCATGTCTCTTTAATCAGTCAACTTTGCTTGACTAAAAAAAATAACTAAAAATTAGTCTTTATTGTCCACATTTATGACAGAAGAACACCATTTATCTTAACTAACTTAACATTTATTATAACATACTAGAGTGTTTGGATGTAGACAGGAGACAGGTAACGCCGGTCTTAGCTAGGAGGCTATAAATTAAGGCAGAAAGATTTATCGCTCAGTAGAGAAAAACAACCCATGAGTATAACCCAATCGCCAACCATAAAAACACCCCTGGACTAGCTCCAGAGTATCAACATGAAATGAATGGCTTAAAAAGTGAGCCATTTTTTAAGAATTATGTGCTACTTGTATATCACATGGTACAAGTACAAATCAGATACCCATCACCTGGTAGTGTGATTCCATTAACCTTCATCAAACTTTAAATAAACTTTTTTGAGACTTTTTTTTTAAAATTCACAGTTAAAAGCAGGTACATTTTCCCATGGTTAAATCTGCCCTTTGATAATGTGTCACCTTGGTACGCCAAATGATCCAAACACCACAGAACCGGAATAATTTAATCTTTCTTTTCAACATTGTAAAACATTGAAGCTCTGATTTTTTTTATTATTACAGATATGCAAGTGGAAGTCTGTCACATGTCCAATGAAAATGAGAATGTAGCAAATCCTCCATCACCTTCTGCTGTCTAGTCTGTTGCATACGAAGTAGTCCAATTTTCAAGTCATTGGAAATAAAGGCATCCCCAGCCTTTTTGGGGGCTAACCCTATAGCCTAACATGGAGAGCAGAGCAACTGCAATTTGTTTCCTCTCTTACTGCCTGATAAGCTAGTCATCTGAATCAGATGGCTTCCTGATTTCACCTTTGTGCATGAAACGAGCAGTGGATCAGCTGCTATTGAAGCATGAGAAGTTCAGCAAAGCTAAAGTTGGCATTTTATTCAAATTCCCATCTTAAAAGGAATAGCAGTTACAGTCAGAATAAGTATAGGTACCAGAATGTAACTGCTACTCCATTTAATTTGGCTCCACTTACGTTTTGAAATTCAGATGTTACGCAGTGTTATAAAGCTCACTACTAATTATTACACCCCTATGTTTAATCACTGCAACGGACTGCAGGCTAAGCCACTAGTGCTGACGTTCAAAAACACACCCCACCTTAAGGTACTTTAAAAAGCCAAACAACAGACAGTGATTAAAAATATCTGACTGAGGTAACTTGGCAGTATACTCAGTGATCTAGAAGTAATCTCACTGATACCATAAAATAATTAGACAGCCTGTCCTAATTCTGAGTTTACATCACTACTGAGACACAGATTAGTGATTTATCTAATCAGAGAAACAATAAGTGGTTACTGACGTGAACTATAATTCTTTTCATGTTTAAAATGTCAGTTTAAGTTTCAGAGACAACAAGCAAGCTTGTATTGCTTTGGAAAGGTACAGTGACTGATCATTTTAATGGGAGCAAACAAATCAGTCAGTTCTTCCGGCAAAGAGACAATGATGACAGGGAAGCTGTGGTTATATATACAGGTGTCTATGTTTGAATAAAGCAGGGAAAAAAAACACATCTACAGGGGAAACACAAGCCAACAGCGAGAGTAAATTGAAATCCAAACCCAGCACACCCTGGACACCAGAGTTGTGGTTTAGGTTAGTGTATGTGAAGTAGTGACCGCAGTGCTATGTAAGTCCCTTTCTATTACTGAGCAGATTGGAAATCACATCCCACAGCTCCATTTCAGAGAAAGAGATTTAATAACAAGGACATCAGTCAGAGTCTGACAGAAACACACACACAAACACTCCCACACTGTATTGTTAACTCCAGCAGCACTGCTGTGTCTGATCCCCTCACACCAGCACAACACACACTAACACACCACCACATCAGTCACTGCAGTGCTGAGAATGATCCACCACTCATATAATACCTGCTCTGTGGTGGTCTGTGGTGGTCTTGTGAAGGTCCTGATTATGCAGAGAAATATGAGAAAGATGAACTACACTCTGTAATTGTAAAACTACAAGTTCTCCTATATGGCAAGTGAAGCTGATACATTGGACAATGGAGCTGAGGAGGATGGGTCCTTGTTCCTCTCAAGGTTTCTTCGTCTTGCTCTAAGAGGGGTTTTCTCTGCCACTGTCACCCTCTGTGTCACCTAAGGCCAATTCCATTCCCAACGCTGAGTAACCAGTAGTTAGTAGTAGATAGTAAATTAGTTTACCCTAGTTCCTGCAGATATTACCGTAGGGGTCGAGGTGGAGTGACACTAGGCTATCTGGACATGTGACTGTGTACTTGCCGCTGACCATGGAGCCTCCACACACAGATTCATTGGTAGTCTCCACCAAGACAAAGTCATGGAGGGCTGCTGCAATTGTGGCTGTCATTCAGGACAGCGATAAGGACAGTCCTTGCTTAATCACATGGGTGGCTAAGTGTAAAAAACTGAATCATCTGCATGTCTCACGATGTGAAACCTACCTACCCTACCCAAGTTTCTTCTAAGTTTCATTCCTTATGGTCGATTCCTTCTGGGTGCAACTATTCTTTTGACAATGAGTGTATATTCACACTACACAAACAAGCTCTGTCTGATTGACATACTATGTGAAACGTGGCCTCTACAAACAGCTCTGTCTATGGACAATTATCAATTAAGCTTATACGTCCTAAACAACTCAATGTGCACCTGAGTGATAAGCAAAAATTATATAGACTTTGTATACATCTATATATTTTTAACATTCCTAAAGACATTTGAATCTTAAGGTTTGATATTGTATATAAACACTGTTAAACCATGCATTTCACTTCCTAGCAATGCAGTCCACACACGGAAACTAAGCTTTTTTCTTTTTTTTTTTTAATTTCTTGTTCCTGTAATGACACTTATTGAGTATACAGCAGTTTAGCTCCACATATTCACAGAGGGTTTAAGCATGGACTGCTTTTTAAAAATAATACAAGGCAGCCAATAAGAACAGATCTCATTTAGATGGATTTACATTTACAGCCTTAACAGCACAGCCTGTTTACAGGGATAAGGAGAATTTAGGAAACACTGATATGGAAATGAATCTACTTTTGCCTTCGTCCAGTAAATAAAACCAGTCATTTCAAGTGGGTTTTGTGGGTAAAAAAGAAAACCCAGGAAAAACAAAGGATTTGCTGTCAACATTATGCCCAGGGTAATGACACCCATAGTAGTACTAGGATTGACCCTTTCCTTCTGATTACTGAGCCCAATAATTATCATGTCAGCTCAGTAGTACTTGCTGTTCATCCTTTTCAGGTTGTGCCAGACCTGCACATAAACCATGAAGAACTGATGATAGCAATATTGATCATCATCAAACAAATCTGTCAAGATTTGTCAAATAAATAAATATTCTCTGAACTAACATAAAAAGAGAGTGTACATGCTATAAAGCGCTCCACTATCATGTTTGCTAAAACTGACACTTGCACCTTAGGTTTTCCTCATTGTTTTGCAGGCGGGGTGTGAACTTGTATCTGAAGTTCTGCACTCATCATACGCAAGGAAGCTATTGCTGCCAGTATGTGTAAAAATTAATGAACGGTGATACGGTTCATTTCAGGCAAGAAAAAAGCAATAAGTGTGGAATGCTATCAGCGTACTTGATAGCACGAGATGATAGCACAGGAGGTTACAAATTACAAACATGTTTTATTACTTAAAAACTGAGAAAAGAAAGTCTCAAGTTTAGCTGTGTGATAAGTAACACAAGCTTCTTCTTCAGAGAAGCTAACCTGGCTCAAAATACAACATCCCTGGCTAAGAGCATGTTTACCACTGGATGTTCGCTGTGCTTATTTGTCTCAAACCAATAAAAGATCATGACATCATAAATCTCAAAAAAATGTCTCTGAATGTTTGTGATATATTTGCCTTATAGTCCACCCTTACTGAGCAGAGCTGCTACGAGGCATAGATAAAGCGAGACTGGAAAGATTGTGAATTGGAGAAAGCCTTGCTAGTTTAGACACAAAAGAAATCAATGGGGCACCACAAGCATCAAAGAGCGAAATTCAAAGCATGATACAGTGAGCAGAGATAAGGGAATTACACCACAGCAACAATGCGGCTTTCATACTTCAAGTGCAATATGGTCAGCCCAGCCATTCCCAGACACCCATTAGGCAGCAGAAAAAAACTTAGCTCCAGCCTCTAAAGCTGAGAATGTGGTCAGAGTAATGTCTCTGATGTCCACTTTTACAGCAGGGCTGCACAATACAGTGCAATACAGTCCAGTGAAGACCACCCTTCCTTTTATTTCATTTCCACTGAATTTTTTTTCCAGAGATTTTTCTGAGGAGATAATTGCGTAAGATCCACTTGCACGAAGAAGAGAAAGGTCCCAGGAAACAAACACTAAATCACTAAACAAATACAGGCTTCCAAACCTGGAAAAATGATTAAATGATCCAGAACCTGGATGACAGATACAGGACATGGTAGACCACCAGATAACCAGAGCTTAAAGCTTTCATCTTTGAGGGAGAGGAAAAAAATCAAGCTCAGCTCCTGCCTCAGATCTGAAGACATTCACAGGTGTCTGTGTCCATCCTTCCACCATGAGATGACAACTTAGCTCTATGGGTCTGAAAGAATGTGTAGCTGTCAGGAAGCCGTTACTGAGAAAAGGAATGAAGAAGACATGCACTGGAACACAAAGAATGGAGATCTGAGTGGAGTCAGGTTCATGGACTGAGGAGATGCCTTAGTAAGTTTGATCATGAAAGGCAAAAATTGCAAATTTCCGAGACTGAACGTTGGAGATGGGAAAAATAGCCCTGCAGATTACTGCAGACTAAATACAAGTCTCTCTACAATGGAAGCTGTAATAAAGGCAAAGGATAAACATAGTAAATAACAAAAACTGGTATCATATTAAGTGTTAGAGGTTTCTGTGTAACTGTCAGTTAAATGTTTTGTGTTATTTTCTGACATTAAAGAACCAATAACTTATAATTCATTGTAGTTCCGACTGGTCCCTGACTTTTGGAGGTGTGCAATCCACTGCAAAAACAGTCCATTTTGAAAGTGTTGTTTTTAAATCACATTTATATACACTGCTCAGAAAAATAAAGGGAACAATTTGAAAACACATCAGATCTCAATGGGGAAAAAAATCATGCAGAATATCTTTCCTCATATAGACTGGGTAATGTGTTAGTAACGAAAGGATGCCACATCAATTGATGGAAATGAAAATGATCACCCTACAGAGGGTTGAATTCAAAGACACCCTGAAAATCAAAGCGAAAAAAAGTGATGCAGCAGGCTCGTCCATTTAACCGAATTTCAATTGCAGCAACTCAAAATGGTACTCAGTAGTTTGTATGGCCTCCACATGCTCCTAATGAGATGACGGATGGTGTCCTGGGGGATCTCCTCCCAGATCTGGACCAGGGCATCACTGAGCTCCTGGACAGTCTGAAGTGCAACCTGGTGGCGTCGGATGGACCGAAACATAATGTCCCAGAGGTGTTCTATTGGATTTAGGTCAGGCGAGCCAGTGGGCCAGTCAATGGTATCAATTCCTTCATTCTCTATGAACTGCCTGCATACTCTCGCCATATGAGGCCGGGCATTGTTGTGCACCAGGAGGAACCCAGGACCCACTGCACCAGCGTAGGGTCTGACAACAAGTTCAAGGATTTCATCCTGATGAAATATCCTTCCTGGGATATGCCTCCCCAGACCATCACTGACCTACCACCAAACCAGCCATGCTGAATGATGTTGCAGGTGGCATAACATTCTCCACAGCGTCTCCAGACCTTGTCCCGTCTGTCACATGTGCTCAGGTAAAACCTGCTCTCATCTGTGAAAAGCACAAGGCGCCTGTGGCGGATCTGCCTATTCTGGTGTTCTGTGGCAAATGCCAATTGCCCTACAGTGCTGGCCAGTGAGCACCGGGCCCACTACAGGACATCGGGCCCTCAGGCCACCCTCATGAGGACTGTTTCTGATTGTTTGGCCAGACACATTCACAGCAGTAGGGCTCTGGCAGTGCTCATCTTGTTCCTCCTTGCACAAAGGAGCAGATACCGGTCCTGCTGAGGGGTTAAGGACCTTCTACAGCCTTCTACAGCCTACTCTCCTAGAGTAACTGGCTGTCTCCTGGAATCTCCACAGTACTCTTAAGACTGTGCTGGGAGACACAGCAAACCTTATGGCAATGGCACATGTTGATGTGCCATCCTTCAGTAGTTGGACTACCTGTGCAACCTCTGTAGGGTTCAGGTACCGCACCATGGTACTAGTAGTGACGCTGACCCAAGTCAACTGCAGAACTAGTGAAGAATCAGTGGGAAAAGATGAGGGGGGACAAAATGTCAATGACCTCGTCCTTTTAACCCATTCCTGTTTTGGGGGGTGTCTCATTGTTGCTCCTCTACTGCACCTGTTGTTAATTTCATTAACACCAAAGCAGCTGAAACTGATTAACGGCCCTCCCTACTACTTAACTGACCAGATCAATATCCCTGAAGTTGAACTGAGTTGATGCTATACTCTGATTAAAAAGTGTTCCCTTTATTTTTTTGAGCAGTGTATATCCACCTCTTCTGCCTACAGCTTTCACGCTGAGGTTATAAGAAGTGTTTCATCCTGGAATAAAGCACAATACAGTGAAGCCAGTCAGAACACATATAGCTGAATAAAAAGTGAATATAAAACAGAAGTTATATAAAAAAAGGAATATGATGGATTTTGAAACACAAATGTTATAAATATATATTAATGAAGGTATATTGCAAACACAGTATGCAGCTATAATAACATTATATTTGTAGTTTGTCCATATTGTGCTGTCTGCTCTTCTGGAGCAGATGATTTGTATTTTGGAGCTCACTGTCTCCCCAGGATCTTTTATGACAGAATGCATCACTAGAGAAGGAAAGACGGATGGAAATGGCCATCTGCCACACTTTCTGTCATTTTTTTCCTCTTTAATAGATTCTGCTACTCCCCACAAAAGCACCTTTCTGCAGACCTCAAGCTTGCCAAAAATCCAGGAGTTTGTGCAGAGGCCAAATCTGCCTCAGGGGGGTTCCTCTTAAACCCACGCTAGCTCACTTTATCAAATCCCCCAATAAGCACTAATTGGTCCAGTCGTGACATTCCTAACAAGAGAGGGCACATATACTACCAGTAAATCAAAAGACTCCAGCAGGGAGCTGTGGGAGTGCAACCTCACACTGCCTTTGTCCATGAGAAGGTCAGTCATGTCAGTGAGTAACAACAGAACATATGTACCTCAATAAGCATCATGCATCATGCTCGTTAAAAACAGTACTAACAAACCATCTTGAAGCCTGAATGTTGCTCCAAAAGCCGTTATATCTTTGGCCTTAAACTCAAGATTCATCTACATACATTAGGCTTAAAGTAATCCAGCCAGGACAGGAAAGGTACTGGATACTAATCTTAACTGTAATTTTGCTTCATTTTAATCAGACAATTTAGCTGACCTGACTAACACTAGTTGAAGTGCTCGCTGCCACATAAGGTACATTGTTACATAGACATATAGACATATAGACATATAGATAGATAAATAGACAGATAGACAGATAGATAGATAGATAGATAGATAGATAGATACATAGATAGATACATAGATAGATACATAGATAGATACATAGATAGATAGACAGATAGGTACTTTATTGATCCCGAAGGAAATTTAGCAGCCAGTAGCGGTTTCACAAAAACAGCACAGATACAAATACAAATACCAATTAAAAAATAAAAACAGGGATGTGCAGTATGAAAAACCTAAATGGGTCAGTACCGGCAGCAGTATTATTAACTGTTAATTATAAACTAGAAACTTTACATAGTACAGGCCACAATTGCCAATCCAGATTAGGATCTCCAGTAATGCTACACAAATTTCTACAGTACATCTATAAGAATCTCACTGTAGATGCATCACAGCATTTATATTCCTAATCTCAACACCAGTATTTTATCTATAATACAACCCTAGCATCTTATCACATTTGCCCTTAGGGTCTCCGGGGATTTTCCATCTGGTTGACTTTTTAGCTATGTGTTAGGTCTACCTGGGCCTTGTCATAGCGCAGTATTGATTAATGCCTTGAGAATATCTGTGTGTGTACTACATCTCCATAAGCCCCTAATCGAAATCACACGGGAGACACTGAGAGCCACTCCTCTTCCTTCAGTGAGCACTGTAAAGGGCAGAGGCTGGTTAAAGTACAGGTCAGTAATAAAATTATGTTTTATCATTACTGCGATAAACTGTGATGATACTGTGATGTCACAATATGCCTTTCTGAGTATAATGCATATATTGTCAGTATCTAAAGAGGATTTCCACAGACATTTTCAAAATGTCTGCATAATTATGTGGGTGGGATGTAAACCAAGTCATTCAGAATCAAGAGTTCTTTATTGTGGCTTTGATAGCAAGTAGGGGTCACAGTGTAGACAATCCAAAACAACCATTGAAGCTACATGTGCTTTCTGAGTTTTTTATATGTACTATTGATGAAGGTCCCAAAAAAAGAGTTTTCTTTGGGGAAAATGAAGATAAGAACTTCATTCATGTACTACATTGCCAAGAGTAGATTAAAATTAATTGATTAAAAACTACAACACACAAGACCATAAAACAATGCCTCAGACATCTGGCAGTGTATTCAGGACGATTTTATATCATCATTTCTTGTTTCCTATCACCAAGTTTCTCTAGAATTAAGCTTTTCACATCAAACCACTCTGACTGACAACATTTACAACTTTACCATTTAATTCCACAGAAATGTCATAAAATCAGTGGCGTTTCCCTTTAAAGAACAGTAATTGGTCCTGTTTCACTAAATGTACTGCAGTGCAATATGTACTGCTGGATCAAGTTTCATACAAAAAAATATTTTTAACTGTGCCATTACTTGCCCTGCACTATGTCTGTTCCAGTTCGGTGAAATAATGAATAATGAAATCATGAATAAAACACACCTGGCTATGGAGCAGCTGAGCAGCCAGGTTTCCAATTCCTTGTCAGCCACTGAAAAGGGGGTTACCTATGAACGTGTGTTTAATTCCTACATCAATCACTCAATTTGGATACGAATACCCTCAAATAAAAACTGAAGGTCTGCACTTCTTCAAATCTATAATTGTACCACAGGATTATCTGCAGTACATCTATAAGAATCTACATTACTATTGTTTACAGGTTAAGCACTAACCAGTTTATATACATCAGTAATACAGAAATATTATACAGAAGCAAAAATAATACAGACAAATATAGTAATACTATAGTTAACAACAGAATCATACAAATATTATAGATAAAAAAGACAGTACTACAGGAATATTATACAGAAGTAAAGACATATTTATAATATTCTACATTGTCTTTTAAATTTAATATCATCATATTTTATTATAGAATTATTATAAAGCACTCTAGAGACCTTACAGCTTGTATACTATCACTATAGATCTTTTTGTAGATCCAAATGTGTACACTAGTTCCAAATGAACGTGACAGTCTCCTAACAGTAAACAACGCCAAAGTAAGTAAACAAAAACAAAACAGTGTTGACGTAATGCATTTTATTTATGTGGAGATGAATCAGGAATATTATGCATTACTTTTTATTTAGATTACTGTCATCATATTTCTTATACTTAATATTATTCAAACACCGTAGTATGAGGCCCCATTTCATAACCTCATGTTCTCCTTTGTTAAAACACACTGTGACAGCGTGATTCAAGTAGAAATATCTGGCCTTCTCTGTTACCCTGAATTCTGAGTTCTGCAGAATGAAATGGTTAAGATGCCTGTGTCTAGCTGTCAACAAGAACTTACGAATGGTAAATACGCAAAATGAGAGATGTTGCTGGTGATCAGACGGAAAGTCGCCTGAAAACAATGAAAGATGTAATGAATAGTTAATAGTGGAAACATTGTATCTTACAATAGTGGTTCCTGAGTTTAGTTTTTAAGGCTTGTGTGAGATATATGTGGTGTTGTGTTTACTAGTGATTTTGGCAACCCCATAAAAACAACTGTTGTGCTTTAACAAATTCAATGACGTTAATTTAACAGAACATAACACACATTTAACAGATTACTGGTCTGGTAAATTCCTATTCTAAGCTTTAGCTTACTTTTAAGCTTAGAATCACCAATTCAAGTTTAAAACAGACTAGTACCTTACTTTTGTTTTTAACATCTAGTAAATAAAATTAGCATATTTTAGATGATTTTATTATAGATGTTGCATAAACATCACTAAAGTAATATAAGTCTGTAAGTTTCTTCATAATGAACCATTTCACATTAATCATTCTCAAATACTTTGTTTCCATCTCAGAGAATTCCCCTTTAAAAGATCTACTATCCTTTATCGTTTTTTTCATATTCTGACAGTACAAGGCAAATACATTTGACCAAAAGAGCTTATTCCACTCCAGAAACTTATCTGTAGAGACAAACAACGCAACACAGCACTGAAAGCATAACACACCGCCACAAATAAGGAAGAACTGACTAAATAAACCTACTGAACAAAGATAGAGACAAAATTCAAAAAGGTTCAAGCCTCTTAAACTGAATCCAACTGGAAAAAATCTGTGTGGTTTTGTCTGTTATTTCTTATGAACATATACATATATAGCCTTTCAGATATATATGGCCATATTCATATATAATATTTTGTTCTCCAGTCTAGCAGTTATTGTCTGATATATTTATTGGTCTATATATTTAGTCTAATGTATTCATTGTATATTCTTCACTCGTTTCATACTGTCATGTATCTGCATTCGGTGTAACCCTGTGCAATGTGCTGCTGTTCTGTGAAGAAAATTTCACTCCAATTTATACAAATTATACTGAGGAATGTCAATAAAGACCACATGACTTGATTTACATTTTGTTCCTTTTACACAGAATACTAGCGCTTTGCTAATGCGGTTCATTACCTCTAGAGGAATGCTAATGTCCAAAGGACTCACATCTTAAACCACACATTCAGGAACTACAGTTAAATATGCTTTTCTGATTCAACTATATCTTAAAGTGCCTAAATCATGGAGTATCAAAAATTCCTCTCATTAAATAAGATTTCTGACTTATTTCACAATAATGATATCAGCTCATAAATTCATAATTATGGCTTTTGGTAACATAATTATCAAATATAATTTCGTAATAACATGCATTTGTCTCTGGCTTCTGTAGATAGGAATTAGCATGAATTAATGAGCTCCTAAAGTATGGAAAGTTTCCCAGAATTTTTACATGGTATCTATAATTATGACTTATGATTATATGTTTATAATCTCATAGTTATAACTATGATACATTGGGCCACAGTTATGAAACTCTAAGCAATAACTATGATATATGAACCCATAATTACACAATACTAAGCAATAACTATGACATATTAAGCCACATTTATGAGACACTAAGCAATAACTGATATATTAAGCCATGGTCATGAGACGTTAAATAATAACTAGGTAGTAACTGTGATATAGCAAGTGATAACTATAAGACACTCTCTTATAACTATGATATACTATTCAGTATGTGCAGTACAGGCTTTATCATGCCAAAAACAAGACATGGGTACTTAAACCACAGTTTTGAGGAATATCGGATCTTGTCGGCTGTAGTCTCCTAACCTACTGAGCCACTTGTTTCCAGCTTGTGCCACTACAACATTAAGGCCATCCATCATTTATTCACACACTGCTCCACTCTGCACAGCTCGGGCAACGTTTTAAACACGATAGCCCCCCGTGCCATACCAGGGCTATCCCATTTCTCTATTAATATCTCCTCCATGCTCTGCTGGGTGCCAGCCTGAACCTGTTTAGACCACCAGTCCCACATTACGCTCAAGGTAACAGTCATTTCAAATCGAGCTGACCTGCCAGCTGGGCAGTACAGTATTCCGGCTCAGAGTATATACAACAGGCTTAAGACACATGCATGCAATACAGCCTAGAAGAAGAAGTCTTTCATTACTCCAGTCCTGCTGTGCCACATCTGCTTCCAGCAGAGATCCAGCGGTGCATCTAAAATGTACTGCCGTACGCACGCGCAGCTACACGTCCATAAACCCAGAGCCGCTACGCTATAAAACTCAGTTCATGGGGAAACGACTTAAGACGCGTTGGAAACCTGTGCCAAGCAGAAACAACCGAATCTTGCCTTTGATTGTGGGTGGAAAGTTGATTTGGAGGAAAGTGAAGGAGCGAAAACAAGACGAGCCGGTCGGCAGAGTGGAGTGGACGCGCGCAATGCCCAGCGCAAATTCGAAACGTGCACGGTTGTGGAAGAAATCTGGTGCAGACGACATAAATATCCCCCAGCGCGGTGTAGTAGCAGAGACAGGCAGCTATCGTCTCCGTGCATCGTTTCACATGGAGCTGTACGGCTCCGTTCACTTCCAGCGCCGAGCAGATCAGAATCGGAAAATCAGAGACACTGTGTGCTTTGGCTTCCCGGTTACACAAAGACCATGCAGAGCCACAGAACCATGAACACGACTGTTACTCACAATACGATCCACAATTCATCCAATCCATCGCGCACTCACCTCGCTCCAGAGTCAGCGGCTGGACCACCGTCGCCATGTCTGCTTCTGCTGCTGCTGTAAGTGTGTGGAGCGAGCGAGAGAGAGAGAGAGAGGGAGGGATGAAGAGGGGAGGAAGAGAGGGAGGGAGAGAGGTAGTGACAAGGGGAGGGAGTGGGAGAAAGGGAGATGGAGATGGTGAGGAAGGAAACAACCGAGGGAGGAAGAGAGAAAGAGACATGGAAATCTACAAAAGGGTAGAGTAAATATGCAGAGAGAGAGAGAGAGAAACATGAGTGCATTTAGATTCTTCTTCCTATTTTTTTTATTATTGTGTTTCCCAAAGCTGTGACAATATAAGTATGACATTTGTCACGACATTAAAGCAACCTTAAATTGAATTGAGGAACAGACAGGGAGAGAGAGAGAGAGATAGAGATAGATAGATAGAGAGAGAGAGAGAGAGAGAGAGAGAGAGAGAGAGAGGGAGAGAGAGAGAGAGAATGAAAGATAGAGAGAGTTGAATCGAGGCAGAGAAAAAGAGAGACAATAAAATGTCAGAGAAAAGGGGTAGTAATGGTAGAGTTGGGAGAAAGTGAGTGAGATGAGAGGAGTAGATGAAAGAGAGAGGGGAAAGAGTGACAGAAAGAAAAAAATAAAGTGTGAGTAAAAAATTAGAGCGGAGATGTAGGGATATGTAGGGAGATGAGAGAAAGATGTAGGGAGAGGGGAGAAAGAGGTAGGGAGAGGAGATGAATATGTAGGGAGAGGAGAGAAAAAGGTAGAGAGATGAGAGAAAGAGGTAGGGAGGGGAGAGAGAGAGGTATGAAGAGAAGAGAAAGAGGTAAGGAGAGGAGATTAAGATGTAGGGAGAGGAGTGAAGATGTAGAGAGAGGAGATTAAAATGTAGAGAGAGGAGATAAATTATGTAGGGAGAGGAGAGAAAGAGGTAGGAAAAGAAGAGAGGAGAAGGAAATGTGCTGGTGCACAGGAGCAGAGGTGGGTAGTAACTGGATTTATTTAGGTACATGGACCTCTGTAAAGTGTTAATGGATTTGTAGTTAACTGAGTATGTTCTAATAATAATACTTCTGTTACCTCCACTCTAGTATAGTAACGAGTAAAGGAAGTTACATTAGTAACGAGTAAAGGAAGTTACATTAGTAAAGAGTAAAGGAAGTTACATTAGTAACGAGTAAAGGAAGTTACATTAGTAAAGAGTAAAGGAAGTTACATTAGTAACGAGTAAAGGAAGTTACATTAGTAAAGAGTAAAGAAAGTTACATTAGTAAAGAGTAAAGGAATTTACATTAGTAACGAGTGAAAGAAGTTACATTAGTAACGAGTAAAGAAAGTTACATTAGAAAATAGAGTAAAGGAAGTTACGTTAGTAACGAGTAAAGTAATTTACATTAGTAACGAGTAAAGGAAGTTACATTAGTAACGAGTAAAGGAAGTTGCATTAGTAATGAGTAAAGGAAGTTACATTAGTAACGAGTAAAGGAAGTTACATTAGTAACGAGTAAAGGAAGTTACATTAGTAAAGAGTAAAGGAAGTTACATTAGTAACGAGTAAAGGAAGTTACATTAGTAAAGAGTAAAGGAAGTTACGTTAGTAACGAGTAAAGGAAGTTACATTAGTAACGAGTAAAGGAAGTTACATTAGTAACGAGTAAAGGAAGTTACATTAGTAACGAGTAAAAGAAGTTACATTAGTAAAGAGTAAAGGAAGTTACGTTAGTAACGAGTAAAGGAAGTTACATTAGTAACGAGTAAAGGAAGTTACATTAGTAACGAGTAAAAAAATTACATTAGTAAAGAGTAAAGGAAGTTACATTTACACCGCTACAAATTTAGTCACTAATTTTTTTGTGTTTAGCTTGATTGTGTTTTCTTGTTGACAGTATCTGTACTGCTTGGTGATTGGTCACATCTATGACTTTGGAGCTTTAGCATTTTGTTTTAGACCAAAATAATACTGTAAAATATGCAAACTAGAGTTCCTGTGCTGAATAAGGCTGGATTCAATAAGCAGTTCCACTGCAGTGCTGTAAGTTACTTAGCACTTAAGTAGTTTTGTAGGGTTGTTTCTTGTGTCTGTATTTTACAGTAACGTATCAGTGCTTTTACTTCAGTATTAGTTACGGCTAGTTCACCCACCCCTGCGCAGGACAGGGGAAAGGAAGGGGTTGTGTGCAAAATCCATGCATTGTAATAAAGGAAAGATGGCACTGAACATCTCCTAAATCTAGAGAACAAAGAATAAGAAAGATTTATATGGTGAGCGGTTCCACTACATGTTCAATGTTATATCCAGTATTTGTCTGTACAATGGCCCAAAGTGTTTGTGTTGGCCTTTAAATCTAAGCTAACCTGGTATTGTTCAGGAATTCACACATCTGCTTCTGAAGGAGCACTAAACGGGAGGTGTATTTGCTTTGCTATTAAGTTCAATTATCAACAAGCGTTCTCCAGGATTATACACTGCGTCACAAATCAGATTACATATTCTTTATAATGCATGGTAATACTTCAAAGAGTGGTGCTTAGACTGATGCTTCAAAAATGTAAGTTATACAGTATAACAATATACAGTGAGGAAAATAAGTATTTGAACACCCTGCGACTTTGCAACTTAGAAATCATAGAGGGGTCTGAAATTTTCATCTTAGGTGCATGTCCACTGTGAGAGACATAATCTAAAAAAAAAACCTGGAAATCACTATGTATGATTTTTTAATAAGTTATTTGTGTATTACTGCTGCAAATAAGTATTTGAACACCTGCCAATCAGCAAAAATTCTGGCCCTCAAAGACCTGTTAGTCCGCCTCTAAAAACTCCACCTCCACTCCACTTATTATTCTAAATTAGAAGCACCTGTTTGAGGTCGTTAGCTGCATAAAGACACCTGTCCACCCCACACAATCAGTAAGACTCCAACTACTAACATGGCTAAGGCCAAAGAGCTGTCCAAAGACACCAGAGACAAAATTGTTGACCTCCAGAGGCTGGAAAGGGCTACGGGGCAATTGCCAAGCAGCTTGGTGAAAAAAGATCTACTGTTGGAGCAATTATTAGAAAATGGAAGAAGCTAAACATGACTGTCAAACTCCCTCGGACTGGGGCTCCACGCAAGATCTCACCTCGTGGCGTATCAATGATCCTAAGAAAGGTGAGGAATCAGCCCAGAACTACACGGGAGGAGCTGGTCAATGACCTGAAGAGAGCTGGCTCCACTGTTTCCAAGGTTACTGTGGGTAATACACTAAGATGTCATAGTTTAAAGTCATGCATGGCACGGAAGGTTCCCCTGCTTAAATCAGCACACATCCAGGCCCATCTTAAGTTTGCCCATGACCATTTGGAAGATCCAGAGGAGTCATGGGAGTAAGTTCTGTGGTCAGAAGGACGAAGTTTGTTTGGAGGACGAAGAATGATGAGTACCGTCCCAAAAACACCATCCCTACTGTGAAGCATGGGGGTGGAAGCATCGTGCTTTGGGGGTGGTTTTCTGCACATGGGGCAGGCCGACTGCACTGTATTAAGGAGAGGATGACCGGGGCCATGTATTGCGAGATTTTGGGGAACAACCTCCTTCCCTCAGTTAGAGCATTGGAGATGGGTAGTGGCTGGGTCTTCCAACATGACAATGACTCAAAGCACACAGCCAGGATAACCAAGGAGAAGCATATCAAGGTTCTGGAGTGGCCTAGCCAGTCTCCAGACCTACACCCTATAGAAAATCTTTGGAGGAAGTTCAAACTCCGTGTCTCTCAGCGATAGCCCAGAAACCTGGCTAATCTGGAGGAGATCTGTGTGGAGGAATGGGCCAAAATCCCTGCTGCACTGTGTATAAACCTGGTGAAAAACTACGGGAAACGTTTGACCTCTGTAATTGCAAACAAAGGCTACTGTACCAAATATTAACATTGATTTTCACAGGTGTTCAAATACTTATTTGCAGCAGTAACACACAAATAAATTATTAAAAAATCATACATTGTGATTTCCGGATTGTTTTTTTTAGATTATGTCTCTCACAGTGGACATGCACCTAAGATGAAAATTTCAGAACCCTCCATGATTTCTAAGTGGGAGAACTTGCAAAGTCGCAGGGTGTTCAAATACTTATTTTCCTCACTGTACAGTATATAATGTAACAGTATAATATAGTGGATCAGCCAAGGCATGTTTGGTGCCAGAAGTTATTTCCAAGGCTAATGTAACTAACAAATAGTTGAAATGCTAGCAGACTGCATGCCTAAATCATCACAAACTCTTTTGATTGTTAGATAATCTCCACCAGACCTTGTGTGGTTTCCAACACCATGTAACTTACTGTTCTTATCTAGAACTTTTAGTGAGCTAGCTTTCTTTACTGGCTAGGTATATCAGCCTCCAAGCTCTGTGGAACACTACAGGACACCATGTCTTAGCTGACCAGCTACATTAAGCATAAATGAGAACTCTTTTACTCAAAGGCTGGAAAGGTTAGGCCTTTTTATTTTGTTCTGTTGTAAAGCCTAAAGTACATGTCAAGCCTGAAGAACCTCTCTCCTTCAGTAAGCAGTTTTCTCGAATGCCTCATTGGAACTCCAGCCAGGTGTTCTGTTACAAGGTGAACTCACCTGAACGAGGCGGGGCTTAAATACACAGGAGCTCTAACAGACCATTTTAGATAGAGGGTAAATACACATTTACAGTATTACAGCCCAGAAATGAAAACTATGGACATTGAAAATAAGCAATATTGGTTCCCTATAACAATGGCTTTAAACGACAGTTTTAGTGCAAACAGGCCACTACGATGCTTTTAAATAACACATCACTGGAGACTCCTGAATTGCCTGGGCTTTATACTGACTCATTATACCAGTAGTTTGTATTGCAGTCAATCAGAGCAGACACAGTAATCCATATCTACACTCAGGAGCTTTACTTTAAGCTACTGTAGAATTAAACAGCCATGAACAAACAGCAATGGGCTACTTTTTCCTCTAAAGTCTAAAGTTAGCTGTGGAGTTTTGATTGATTGCTAGCTGATACAGTGGGTACATAGTGGCTTAGCCTCAGGACAAGCTGGATCAATGTTTTTCCATTCTCTATTTCTCTCCAAGTTGCAGACAGATGTGGAGTGCTAGAGTAAAATGGAGGGGTGGAGGGAGGGGCCTAAAGCCAGATAGAACGAGGCCACAGGGAGATTATGTTCTCGCGACCATATGGGGCACAGTGCAAGCCTCTGGAAAACATTTCTGCTTTCAAAAAAATGGAGTGGGATTAAAAGAGAGAGAAAGGGGGCGGGGTTAGTGGATAAGTGGAGAGCTGTAAGAGAGAGCGAGAGAAAGAGAGAGAACCCCTGAATAATGTACAACCCTGAAGAAATACATCTTGTCAATCAAATGTCCAAAAGGTAGATTCTCACGTGAATAAAATATAATCCACATATACCGTATAATCCATAGTTCAGCAAATGTTTTAGACAAAGGTTTAGACCCGACCTATCCGCAAAATGAACATTTCAATGCCCATTAAACTTAAATGTTCTACGCACAAAGTATAAGCCAATATGAACTCATATACATACAGGTTTCATATAATCAATTTAATAACTGAATGGAAAAGTTATCTTACATCAACTGTCCCTGTGTGAAAAAGTAATCAGCCAATTAACTCAATTCAGTTGACAGCTGGCATCAATTAAACTAGACACATCCAAGTTTGATTACTGACAGCCCGGTTGAATGTAAACAACACGTAAATGAAACCTGTCCAGCAATGTGAGGTAGGCTAATGCCACAATCAAAAGAAATCCAAAGCCTTTTGTGAAGGTCTGGGAGTCCAGTGAACCACAATATAAACCATCATCTCCAAAAGTTGCCTCAGGAATAGAGTGATGATATATCCAGGAAATTAAAACAGAATCCAGATGAGCATCTAAGGAGCTGCAGGTCTCACTCGCTTCGGTAATGTCGTCCATTGGCATCCTTTGGCTGAAAGGTAGAAACCACTTCTAAACACATTGGAAATAATGGTATGTGGAGTGATGAAATGTGAAGTGGTCATTTTGCTAACAAAGCAATCAAACGTGATGGTAGTAGTGTGATGGTGTGGAGATGCTTTTCTGCTTCAGGGTCTGGTTGACTAGCTATAATTGACGAAATCCCTGCAGGATTCTCTGAAATTGTTAGAACATCCTGCAGAAGAATGACATCAGTCTGTGATCTGAAGCTTAAGCACAACCATGTTAGGCAGGAAGACAATAATTTTAAGCACAAGAGCATGTCAGCCTCAGTCCTGACCTGAACCTTATTGAGATTTTTTGGCAGGACCTTAAAATACTTTTCAGTGTGGATGTATTAAAGCAGTTCTGCAGATCTCAAGTTTCTCTGTGTTGCTGCTAAAGACAGCACAACCTGATCCTCAAAACAAATGTGGAAAACTTGGGCCTGATGGCACAGTGCATTAACCTGCATGAATATACCATCATTGTGAGGGTACCTGAGAGCTATGAAGACATGCAAACAGTCATCAAGCAGTGAAACATAGTGGCCACCAGTCAATGAAATGTTTAGGCAGACCAGTGGATCCAACTCATGTCATAACATGACACCCCACACCAGTATAGAACCACCACACAGTGCCCCGTTATCAACTGGGGTCTATGATTTCATGGGGTCAGCGGCACACACAAACCCTGCCATCATCCCAAAACAACTGGTGCCATGACTCATCAGACCATATCAGATGTTGCCAGTCCCCTAGGATCCAGTTAGCAACATCACAAACCCAGGTGAGGTGCTGTGTCTAGTGTCATGGCACTATGGGGTTCTTCTGCTTTCATATCCCATGGAAGCTAAAGAACTCTGCACTGACCTGAATTCAGATATGGATGCGTGATCTCCTGCATTGAATGTGAATGTAAATTCTGCATGTCTCTTCACACATACACTTTAGCCAGATGCCTCTGGTCACAATTATTAAGTACCCGAGGGCAGCCACTGTGTTGTCCACTGTGGGTGGTAATTCCTTCTATACTGTATTCCTGGTACACATGTGATGCCTTCACAAGTTCAGAAATGAAATGTCCCATCAATCTTGCTCCCACTATCATGCCTAGTTCAATTTTTGATAATTCATGTTGCCTTGTCAGTTTCACAATTTAACACCTCAATACGCATACAGGTGTGGGTGTCCCCTGAGGTAACATCCATTCATAATCAGTTTACATACTGTTATCCCATGACTTCTCATATGTCACTGTATGCAAACCTTAGGCCATCAAGAAATGAAATAATTGTCTGAAAACTGTGCTTTCCTAATGTTCTCATTGTAAATTAAACCACCACTCTCTCTTTTGAATTCGTATTTTAATGCACAATAACTGTTTATTTGCTGTATCATACAATATGTGCAAAAAAAAAACTACTTATTAATATGATCATCTCAGCACTAAACTCACCATATTTAGAAAACGCCATACTTATATATGCAGATATGTCCCCTGTAGGGTATCTATTCTCTTAGAAAATCAACAAAAACCCTGCACTAAGAAATCATACCCAGAGGAAAGCAGCAGCAGACATGTCAGAATGAAATGCGCAGTACATCTCGTCAGTTGGAATATTTTGCACCTTTTGTGTTCCTAGTTTGTCCTGCCAGGTAACCTATCCTTCAAAGGCACTTACTGAAATTACATGGACTTCTAGATAAGCAAGCAGTTGATACCTTTCAGTCGAAACTGCCAGACATACTGTAACTGTGTGCTACTTTTAGCAGTTTAGTTCATGTTCTGTTTCCTTGTCACCCCGACTCAATGTTAAATATCTAACTCATTCTACAGGTTTACATATTACACAACTCGAAATATAACAGCAGCAACCTCAGCAGCAAAAAGTGAAAATCTTAACTTGGATCCTGCAGTCATAGTAAGAATGTTGTTTATTGTGCCTGTCTTCTGCACTATCGCATTACACCGTCAGCTGTTTGGTGGTAAGGTCAGTAAAGTTTGTCAGATATTTTTGTCCTGTGATCATTTATTATGTTCCTAATTAGTGTATTCAGCAGAGTGTATGTGTTTAATATGTATGCTGGATTATACAAGGCATGCAAATGTGTTGACAGTTTAAACAGTATAGTCCCTGTGTCTACTGGGTTCCACTGCCATTATGAAGATCTTGAAGCGTTTTCAGCCTACACACATATTTATATTAAATTATTTACATCATTAACATACATTTTCAAATGCAACCATGCAGAGATCAAATCCAGGTGAAGCACAGTCAGTCAATCTGATTGTTGACTGAGTGTAGCGAGGTGCTGAGTGAGTCATTGTCCCCTTTGAGGGCCATTTCTGTGTTTCGCAGGTGAGCTGTTGTTTATTATTACTCAGTTTAGGTTGTTTCAGAAGTATGTTGTCAAATTTTATTGTATATTTGTTATATTGCTGAAGTTAAGAGCTCTTTGTATGCTAGCCCAGTAAAGCTAAACAATTAGCGATATATCTACTGTACGACTCAGTAGATGAAAGCAGTAGGCGAGAATGTGTAGTGTGTCCAAATCCATGCAAGCGTAGTACACTGTGCTATCCCATGATTCCACTGGAGCTGTGAAGGCATTCCAAGCTGAGGAAGAAAAAATGGCGGAAAGCGGGACGTCGGCTCTGTACAAGTGTAAGTAATCTACAACTTTTTGTGCAAAACCAAGTAATGTTATAAACCGCTTTGCAGCGAATATAAAGCCCATGTTACATGTTTATATGAACGAATGACGAGACTTCTAAAGTGGTGGTGTGACGTCTTACGTCAAATGACGTTAGCAAGATGGTGGACGTAGTACATCAGAGGTTGTGGGGTTACTACGTACTCACGTACTAAAAGAGCCTACTGCTTCACCAGTCAAGCCATGCGCACTGGGTTCAATCTGGTACTGACTAAATAGGCGCTTTCGGACGCAGCTCTAGTTAGCTTTACTGTGGTCACTATTTTAGGACCTTCGACTAAGATTGTATTACCGAGAGATTGTCTTTAACACTTTAGGAAAATATTATAGTAATATATTATAATATGTTATATATTATTATAGAAAAGCTAACTGTGAGTTAATTGCCTCAGAATCTCCATGCACAGAGTAGAGCGAGGTGCTGAGCGAGCAATTGTCCCTACTGAAGGCTGTTTCTGAGTTTTGCAGATGTACTCTTGTTTCCTCATTAAAGGCCAAGGTATTTGTACATAAAAAAGGTCTTGTTCTTTGAACCTGCAACATAGACACTACAGTCTCTACAGGCACAAATACTGCACCGGAAAGGAAGCAATGAAGCCTACCTACTAGTTTCCTGGGTGAGACCCTGTCCCAATTGGTGCACTTGCTGTTCTGTAGTAGCACACAAGGGCTTCAAGGCTTTAGTGTCTCTTCATTTTGGACACGTCATAAGCTTCACCTCATAATACAGATTTTGAAGAATGTCTGAGGCCAAACATAATTCAATTATTGTACCAACCAAGAGAGTCCAGTCTCGACCCCCCACTGGATTCTATCTGTCCATGTGCCTGTTTTTGGCTGCAGGCAATATAAGCAGTTTCTTAAAGATCTAAAGCTGCCAGGGCCCCAGTGAACATGTAACACGTAACATTTACGTAATTTATTTTATATGTCCAGTTAAGTAGATTAGTCATTTATTGTTTTTCTGTCCTTACTCTTCATCCATTTCCTTTTCTGATCAAATCAAATAAAGTATTAAGACTTGTTAAGGCATTAGGACATGTTTGGTGTATGAATTAAGCTTCTTTAGTTTCAGCACTGGGGTGCATTTTATTGATGAACATTTAAGGGGTGCAAACAAAGCATGCAAAAAGGCAGATGGACCTGCACCTTACTGTGGGTGTAAAAGGTAGGAAGGTGTACCTAATAAAATGGATAATTGTGTCTACGCTATGAAAACATGGTGGGACACCTACAAGATGGTAGCTCTATAAAATTGTGGAGAATAAGTTATATATGAGTGAAAAACAGTAGGGCAGCTTCTAGAAGCAGGTTAGTAGCTCATGCACTGGTTGGAGTCATAAAGTTCAGTACTAATCAGGACAGATGTACAAAATCTGGGCATCTAGGCTTTTTCAAAACAGTGTGAATGGACCATGGAATTAGTTCCAAAATGGTCAGGCAGGTCCGGGAATGCTGGAACAAAACAATAGAGCTCCATCAGGATTTTTCAGCAAAAATCATATCAGTCACCGTCAACAGCACTAACAGTAACTTCAGCCTGCAGCTCAGCTTATAGACAATCCATCACTGTCAGTCACCTGCAGTTACCATCCCTCCTCTGCTGACTCCATATCTGCCTTTGCTCACCTCCAATATACCTGGAAAGCGTGACTGAGCTTTTCAGCAGTCACTACCAAGTGGTAGTCTGAAAGAAATTTGAATGCAACAAGTAATAAAGCTTCGGATCGCATGTAGTTTGCTTGATGGTAACTTGTTAGCTATACATGGATCATTAGCTCTGGATTACAAACACCACACCAATGTATCTTAAAGGTGTTCAGCAGAGCTTTGTCAACAGAGCTTTGTCACCTGTCTCAAAGGTGTTCAGTGAAGCTTCATCACATCCTCATTAAACCAACTCTTCCCAAAATGAGGTTTCCCAAAGAAGTTGCATCCCCTCTTTTCAAAGGTTTTCTTACCAAAGATAATTAACTTTAAGCTTTCTCAGACCAGCTCATCCCAAAAGATGTCCAGTGGAACTTCCTCACCGCAGCTCATCTCAGAATGCATTTAATGGAGCTTCATCACTCCAGTTCATCCAAGATATCAATAGAGGCTCAGCACTGCAACTCATCCCAAAAGTGTTTAATAGACATTCATCACTCCAACACTTTCTAAATGGGCCCAGTTGAGCACAAAAGTCATATATTATACTGCATCACTCAAAGGTTTTAAGCTTTTAGCCTTTCGCTTATTCCAAAGACAATTAACTGAGCTTCAGCACACGACCCATCCCAGAGGTGCTCAGTTGAGCTTCATCACACCAACCTATCTCAGGGCATGTAATAGAGCTTAATCACTCCAATTCCCCAGAGATATATTCAGTGGCGCTTCATCACGCTACCCTATCCCAAAGGTATACGTACACCAACTCATTCCAAAGACGATGACTAGAGCTTCATCAGCAGGAGAAACTGTCGCCATTTTGGATGGCAACCAGCAACTGTGACTGTGCTTTAATGTTGCTTGTTTTGCCGTCATTGCTTCAGCTACAACCACAGAGTAACATTGACCAGAACAACCACAAACACCTTTAAAGGAGCTGCCTGATCTAACGCTGTGTCCCAGACCACATATATCCCAAACCAATATACTTCACTTACTGCACTAACAAGTGCTCTCACATGGTGTGTGTGCCATTTCTATATGTTTGCTAGTATGTAGTTTGGGACGCAGCAATAATAATAACGCATCAGGGAATCTCAGGCAATTAGATTTTCAGCTTTCACTGGATCACTCAAGACACCGCTGGTGATGGGGAGTCGCTTTCCAAAAAGCTGGCAGTATGACATCAATGGATTACAACGGACAGAGCTTTTACCACTCCCTCTTATTCCAAAAGTATTCCACTCAGCTTAATCATAACATCTCATACTGAAAGTGTTGGATAGAGCTTCATCACTCCAGAGAATATGACATTCAGAAGTCAAACAGTGTCGTTGCTCTTGCTTGTGGCTGTTCCAAAAACCTCCCATTCTACTGCCAGTGCTTTTCTATAGAGATGATATAGCTGTATCACTTTATCTACACAGTTAAGCCCCAGTGTCAGCAATGAGGACACCTTAAAAAAGCTGAATTCACTGATTACAAACTACACCTGAATAATTTTGGGCATAGTTTAGCTCCGGCAATTTGCAAATCACATCAGCCTTGAGCCGCCATCGAAGGTTCACAAACAACTCAATCACACATGTCCAAAATTATTCAGATGTAGTTTGTAATCAGTGAATTCAGCTTCTTTAAGGTGTCCCCATTCTACTGCCAGTGCTTTTCTATAGAGATTATATAGCTGTATCACTATATCTACACAGTTAAGTCCCAGTGTCAGCAATGAGGACACCTTAAAGAATCTGAATTTTGGACATAGTTTAGCTCTGGTACCTGGAAAGTGTGATTGAGTTGTTTGCGAACCCTCACTGGCGGCTCAAGGCTGATGTGATTTGCAAATTGCCGGAGCACTGTTTTCCATTACAGCGCGATCAATGCTGTGCCTCATTCTGTGAGCACAGGCCGACTACGACATGAACTGAGAGTGAGCTGCTTCACGTTTAATGGGGCTGAATGAGATAAATACATCTTGCGGCATGATGCGCTTTGGTAGGCAGGTGCTGTTCCCCGACTTGCTTGCAAAGTGCTTTTGTAATCAGCTGCATACCCCATCACAAAGCAGCCCTGAGTCTCTGATCAGGCGCTATGCATTCTCTCATTTTGCACTGCATACTTGTAGGACATGGATTTCGCCTTGGATCAAACGCTAGTGTTTTTCAGTAAACAGAAATGACAAATCTTTAATTAGATAATCTGTAATTAGATAAAACGCGTTCATGCAAAAAATAAGCTATTTTAAAGATTATTAGCCTTATTATTAGCATTACCATTTTTGTGGTTTTGGTGTGAAATTCTCCATTCTAAAAAAACTTAACAAGTCAGATTTCTGTACAGTGGTGGTGATAGAAACCAGGAGTTACGCTGGTCTGCAACAAAAATATAGTCACTTTATTTGGTTATTTAAAGTAAACATACATGTCTTCTGACTTCTTATTTAATGTTGATATCATAAAAATATTGTGCCGCAGGTGTTAGGTGACATATGTTACAGTGATATTCAATGTATAACTCTGTGTAGCTTTTATTGGTTTAACACTTTTGGGGATGACTTTGGGTGAATTAGATCAGTTTTTACATCTGTGTAATGTGAGCCGGATGTGGAGGCCAAAACGAAAGCAATATACCCAATTAACCAAATTAGAGAGAACACAAGAAACAAGGAACACCTAAAACATACAGAGTAACAGCCAAAACCAACTAAGAAACAAAACACAGGACAAGGACCAGAGTAACAGAACAACCGACAGGGAGATAAAACACCATGCAAGCACAAAGGGACCAACAGAGAGTCTAAATGCACAAAGACTAACAAGGAACACCTGAAAAGAGGCAGAGCCACAAAGTAGGGACAGGTGAGGAGCATGACAAGAGGCAGGAGACAGGAGGAGCTATAAACCAAAACAAACAGAAGCACATGGCACAGGACAACAAAAAGGACATGGAAGTAACAGAAGAGAAACAGAGACAGAAACAGACAACCAGACAAGATGTGACAATCAGTTTAACCAATCAATGCCTTTAAATTTACAGAAAGTTATTATAGAAAATTGTTATGAATCGACTTCCTGATACCCGGGATATAGTCTTGCAATATTTTCAAGGTCCTGTGAAAACCCATTCATGGTGGATGGTACACAGCGCATGCAGAGCGCTATATAGCAAAACAGTAGCTACATTTTATCTCCCAAATTTATTGCTATTTTATTATCATCAGCATAACATATGAAACCTACAAGACACATGTAGGTTTACTGGTGGTTCTGGATTTTAAGGTAAATGAAAATAATGGCATTATAAACCCCTCATCCCATCACCACCACAGGTGTAACAGAATAATATACTGTTGATGCTGATCTAGGGAACATGATTTCCCAATGTATTCTGGGAGTCCAGGATAAGATTGGCAGGAGAAATGTCTGGAACAATAGAGACGGATCTGAATTGTGCAGTTCCCACTTAAAGATAATAACATTAGCCAAAAGCAAATAAGAAGTCACAGATCAGGTTATAAAGTATATCAGTCTATCAAGTCTTCTAAATCTCTGGGACTCCAGCGCACCACAGTGAGAGTCTTTCATCCGAATGTAGAGGACTTAAAACTGAAGCAGATGAAGGCCAACCGGAATTCCTCCAAGAGCTCAGCTACAACTCATCCAGGACCCCCAGCTGACATCTCGGACACCCTAAATGCCTCACGTGGTAGGGGGTATCACCTGAATATTAGCAGGGTTCTGGATTTTGTCTGGGATTTTGTCTGCTGCTGGTTCAGAGTCATTTTTGCCTTCACTAAATGAAATCAATAATCTAGATTTTCTCCAAGGTGAGCTGAACTTTATCTAGGTTACTGTATTTGCTGACAAATTTGGAAAAAGAGGGAATCAGGAAGGAAATGCAGGCAGCAAAGGCTTTTTCACACCCCTGTAATCTCTTCCTTTACTTCAGTAATGGAATTAGAACAGCACCACATTCCAGACAATCCAGATCCAATGTGTCTGGATAATTATTTTGACTAATGTACTGTCCTGCCGTGCTCACTGCAGGTGTGTTTTGAGGGGTTGTAGCGGAGTTCTGTTCTTAGGCTTGCAGGAGGAAATGAGGATCAGAGTGGCATGTCAGTCATTATTTTGCAACCTGTGGATTGAGAGTTTTGGGAATTGAAAATGCTTTATTCTGATTAGTGAATGATACTGATACTCTATTATGCTAAACAGTGTTACATTGTAGAAAGGTGTGTTACATGTTTCCATGCATACAACACTCTGGATATCTGCTTCACACTGGAGCCCAGTGCGACAGGTCTGGAGTTCATTTGCATGTGTTTGCATTCTGGGCTGCTTTCAGCACATTTATCAAAGGAACCCGGAGTCCTGGCAGTGGATGATGATGTTCTCCGCTGGAGCTGTAGAATTCCAGGCACAGTTTTTACACTCAAAGCTGTGAGGAAAATAAGTATTTGAACACCCTGCGACTTTGCATGTTCTCCCATTCAGAAATCATGGAGGGGTCTGAAATTTTCATCTTAGGTGCATGTCCATTTCCACTCCACTTATTATTCTAAATTAGAAGCACCTGTTTGAGGTCGTTAGCTGCATAAAGACACCTGTCCACCCCACACAATCAGTAAGACTCCAACTACTAACATGGCTAAGACCAAAGAGCTGTCCAAAGACACCAGAGACAAAACTGTTGACCTCCACAAGGCTGGAAAGGGCTACAGGGCAATTGCCAAGCAGCTTGGTGAAAAAAGATCTACTGTTGGAGCAATTATTAGAAAATGGAAGAAGCTAAACATGACTGTCAAACTCCCTCGGACTGGGGCTCCACGCAAGATCTCACCTCGTGGCATATCAATGATCCTAAGAAAGGTGAGGAATCAGCCCAGAACTACACGGGAGGAGCTGGTCAATGACCTGAAGAGAGCTGGCACCACTGTTTCCAAGGTTACTGTGGGTAATACACTAAGACATCATAGTTTAAAGTCATGCATGGCACGGAAGGTTCCCCTGCTTAAATCAGCACACGTCCAGGCCCATCTTAAGTTTGCCCATGACCATTTGGATGATCCAGAGGAGTCATGGGAGAAAGTTCTGTGGTCAGATGGTCTTAATTCCACTCGCCGTGTTTGGAGGACGAAGAATGATGAGTACCATCCCAAAAACACCATCCCTACTGTGAAGCATGGGGTTGGAAGCATCATGCTTTGGGGGTGTTTTTCTACATATGGGAGAGGACCACTGCACTGTATTAAGGAGAGGATGACCGGGGCCATGTATTGCGAGATTTTGTGGAACAACCTCCTTCATCAGTTAGAGCATTGAAGATGGGTCGTGGCTGGGTCTTCCAACATGACAATGACCCAAAGCACACAGCCAGGATAACCAAGGAGTGGCTCCGTAAGAAGCATATCAAGGTTCTGGAGTGGCCTAGCCAGTCTCCAGACCTAAGCCCTATAGAAAACCTTTGGAGGGAGCTCAAACTCCGTGTTTCTCAGTGACAGCCCAGAAACCTGGCTGATCTGGAGAAGATCTGTGTGGAGGAATGGGCCAAAATCCCTGCTGCAGTGTGTGCAGACCTGGTGAAAAACTACGGGAAACGTTTGACCTCTGTAATTGCAAACAAAGGCTACTGTACCAAATATTAACACTGATTTTCACAGGTGTTCAAATACTTATTTGCAGCAGTAACACACAAATAAATTATTAAAAATCATACATTGGGATTTCCAGATTATTTTTTTTTAGATTATGTCCCTCACAGTGGACATGCACCTAAAATGAAAATTTCAGAACCCTCCATGATTTCTAAGTGGGAGAACTTGCACAGTAGCAGGGTGTTCAAATACTTATTTTCCTCATTGTATGTTCAAGCTCCGATTTATCAGACATGATATTCCAAAACTACAGAGCCACACCTACTGCTAGAACTTCATTACTTATGTCTCTCTTTCTCTCTCTCACTTTCTTTCTGTCCCTGTCTCTCTGTCTTTCTTTCTCTCTCTCTGTTTGTCTCTTTCTCTCTTTTTCCTGTTTCTGTCTCTCTTTTTGTCTCTTACTGTGTCTACCTATGTCCCTATCTGTCTTTTTCTCTCTCAACCTCGTACTCTCTCTCTGTCTTTGTCTACCCTCTCTCTTATGTGATGTACATCATTTATGTGATTTGCGCATCACATGATAGACACACAGTCACGCAGCATGCACCCTGCAGCCTGCAGTTACGAGCTTGTTGAGCTGCGAATAAAGAAGACACATTGTCTGTTACAACATTCGTCTTTGCTTTATAACAAAAGGGTACAGAATATAGCATAGTACCAGGAGTGGGGTTGCATGATGGAAAACATTGGGATCTAGAGGCTCGTGTGCTACAGAATGTAGCTCCGAGGTCCTATGTGGTCCAAACACAAGAGGGAGTGACCTACAGGAGAAATCGTAGACACTTGCTGAAAGTACCTCACAAGGAACAGAATAAAGAAGAGGAAACAAACTCGGGTGCAAACTACGGTTTAGACAGCCCAGTACACAAGACACCTGTAGCTGAAAGAGAAGGGCAAACAGAGACACAAATGGAAGTCAGGAAATCTTGCAGAACTCGTAAAGCACCTTAAAGGCTTATAAAACAAATGTAAATACTGTTTAGAGTATTCAGAGTAACAATAAAAGCATGTGAAGTCGGTAACACAATACATAAGGGTAAATAATACAGGGACTGTTAATTAAACCATGTTGGGTGTTGAGATCACACATTTGTTTGTCTTGTGAAACCATTAGGTTTTTTTTATAATTGGAAATGCCACTGATTGTTTACTTCATTGTTGTGTAAACAGTGTTCTTTACAGGAGGGATGTGATGTACATCATTTATGTGATTTGCGCATCATGTGATGGACACACATTTATGCAGCCTGCAGTTACGAGCTTGTTGAGCTGAGAATAAAGAAGACACGTTATCAGTCATATCCTTCGTCTTTGCTTTATTACAAAAGGGTACCGAATATAGCATCTTTCTCTCTCTCTCTCTCTCTCTCTCTCTCTCTCTCTCTCTCTCTCTCTCTCTCTCTTTCCATTCCTTTTACTGTCTCTCCTTTCTACCTCTTGCTTTCTCTCTCTGTCCTCCCTCTCTCTTTCACTCACTTCTAGAGTCTTATTTCTTTCTCTCTTTATCTTCAGTAATTCTTTTTTTGTTTTCTTAACCTGCCTTTTATTTCTTTGTCTATCTCTCCCTCTTTCACCTTTGCTCTCAGTTCTCTGTCTTCTCATTGTCATTTTTCTTTCTTCCTTACTCTCTTCCACTTCACCTTTTATCTCCCTGTCTTTCTCTCCCCTCTCATCCTCTCACGATCACGTTCTCCCTCCCTCCCTCCCTCCCTCTCATGGTCTCTCTCTGTCTGTTTCTAAAGCTGAAAGATGAACAGCATTACGTAAAGACCTCTCTCTCTATCTCTCTCTTTTTCCTGCAATCCCTGCAGCCGCTGATTTGATGAGAGTGAATTAAAACTGCAGTGGAAGCTGATAGACTCTCACTTAAGCTCAGTCTGGAGCTGGGCTGAGTCTGAACACACATAGAGAAGAGCAGATTAATGATGAAATGATTGGGATAGTGAATAAATGCGCATGCACTGATGCTCTAAAACCTGCTGGGGTATCCATGTTAATTCTATCAATAAGTGCATCATCACTAGATTTACACAGTAGCATAAAATCCCTCCAGCTGTTCGGGGAAAAATACACAGGCAGAGCGATTCACTGGAGCATTCCACTCCCAGAACACTGCTGAGATTTATACCTGCCGTTCTCTAATTTTAGCAAGGAAGCGCTCAACCAAAAATCTAATTTACCCAGTTTCCCCCTGCACCACCAATAGAATCGGTCAGCCAAAACATATTTGGTGTGTGAAGTTGTTCTATAGGGTAATAGAGTAACAGAAGCTGTGTACAGGAATCATCATCATGCCTAAATCATCACATTCTTGCCTCATACTGTGTGGAGTTGCTTATGTGTTATGTATAAACACTGACACATTTTTAACCTTCAGGTCTCAGCCTTGCTTAGCAACATACTTTGGTTCATGTATATGATTAACAGTGTGTCACACAGAGCTAGAAACCATATAAGCAAGTCTATTTGAGATTGCATAAGAACCTGACATCCTGGATTATAGACTATGTGCAGGGTAAAGGGGAAATTGGATTTTTGGTCAAACCATTACTTTAAAGGCCAAGCTTGGAATTATTACAAGGTGGTAAGCGAAGATTTGTCAAAGTTACAAGAAACACTGTCACCATCCACTTTATTACAAATCACAAGTTTGCACTTCCACTCCCTGGCCACTTTATGAGCTCCACCAATCTTATAGTTCCACATAGGTGCACAGTTACAGGCTGTAGCACATCTGCTGTTGTACAGTTTTATCAGCACCCGTATACCACACTTGTTATTGGCTTCTGACCTCTGGATTTTGGTGGTCTAGGTATTATTTGAATGTTGGATCATTCTTAGCACAGCACTGACATGATGGTGGTCTGTCGCAGCTAGAAATGATTTGTTCTCAAACCATTCTTAGAATATGCAGTGAAATGTTCCATTACTGTTTTCAGTGGGACGTTTTCCTTTGGTTCCCAGAATGTTATTTCAAAAGGTGGGAGAACGTTCTCTAAAAGCCTTCTATGATCTCAAACCTCAGCAACATCCATAAAACATTTTCCTGAATGTTGCGCTGAGAATGAATTCTTCCTTTGTTATCATATAACATCATCTGTGGCCCTAACAACATCCTCAAAGCATCCTCTGAACACTGCAGTTAAAATGTAATGTCCTAGTGAACATTTTACCACATAGGAACATCATTTGAAATGAATGTATAAACAACATTAAAACATACTTGGAACATCAGATCAAAACATTTACTTTAAAACTTTATTAGAGTGTGGTTAGGTAGAGTAGGTAACATTAGCCAAGGTCCTGGGAATTTTCCCTGCTAGCTGGGATGGTAGTGTGTGTGGTGCTGGGACGAGTTTAGACACAGTGGAGTTTTTACACACATCAGTGTCACTGCTTGGTTAAAAGTGACCACCACTCAAAAAATATCCAGCATGTAATGGCTCCATGACCTTTAGCATGTCACGTGGCTTTTTGTGCATGTAGATAGATGCAAAAACCTAAATGGGTAGGTACCGGAAGCAGTAATATTAAGTGTTAACTATAAACTATACATAGTACAGGTCACTAACGATAAATATATAAATATAAATATATCTCACTTCGCAAGGAGGCAAGTAAAATATACAAGAAATACAAATATAACTGTAGACTGTAGAAAAGATAGTAGATAGTAGCAATAGTAATAAATACATGTGCATAAATGTGCGTTTACATGAACGTAAACGGTCTGCAAAGCTATAAAACCCAATGTATTTTTCCCAGCTGCCTGAAAGAGGCTGAGTTTAGCACAGCTTTGTATATGCAGTAAATAGTGGTCCTTTAGAGCCACTTAAGTATATGTTTGTAATTAACACTGTCATTTACATTATAATTTTATTTCTTATACAAGGTAAGTTAGCTCATGTCCTGGAAGCATCATCAGAACAAGTGCATGTTAAAATAACACATTGTTTTTTTCTTTTACATTCATTTTCAGAACGAGATGACAAGGTGACAAGCGTTCCCACTCGTTCACAGCTCATCATAAATGAAAAGACATGTGTGCGCTGTCCTGTGGAAGAGGGAATAACAAAAGCAGCCTGTCATACACTCACACACTCTCAGTCGTCCTTCATCTCCACACTTTTTCATCACTTGCTACGAGTGGCAGTGCTTTCAGCCATGCTCCCATCATTCTACACATTCGTTCTACCACACACACACACTGCTGTCTCAAAACTAAAATAACTAGGTGTTTTTTCTGGCTGGCTCAGGCCATCAGGTTCTCATACAGTAGTGCATGTCACTGTATAACTGATACATCTACAGACTTTTCAACTATTCTAACTAATCAGACTTTCAGTTACTCTCTTTTATTGACATCATCATTCAAAGTTCATCTCAATCTACATAACAGTCTATCAAAGTGACTGTGTGGATCATACAAACATTTTCTTGTATTGTAACAGCCATATAGCCCCGCAAAACTTCCAGTAGAGTGTTGCAAGCTGTCAGGATGACTGTCTGGATCATTATAGAGCATTATAGAGTATTACAGATTTTGTTTTTGGAAACTTACTCAGTTTTCTTCATTACTTCAAATGTAACTGATCAACCAAGGCATGTCAGGAACTTCTGAAAGTAGCAATTTGTGAGATAACACAGCCTGTCATATTATATTCATACTCCAAACAACAGGGGGCAACATATTGCCCTAAAAATACAAGGGGTGTAAGACAATATCACTTTTTAATGAATCCTTTAAATGCAAATATTGGTGGCAGACAGCAGTTCATTTTGTGTTGTGTTTAAGCCCTGACCAGTAGATAGAAGTGATGTAAGTCCTCAGTAAGTAAGTGATATGCTCAGTCATTACACTCCTCCATTCCAATATATAACAGCAGCATAAGGGCACATTGCTAAAGTTTGCATTATCATCCCTATGCATATGCTGGTATGTTTTTTACTATGCCAGTTTTCCTAAAATTTGCTTATCGCAGTATATTGCCTTGCCTACTTTATTACAATATATTGAATTGTAACCCTTATATGTATACTACGCATACACAGGTGCAGTACACACAAAAATTGTAGGGGGCAGAATAAGCATTTAGCGGCATCAAAACAGCAGAAAGTTTTGAAGAAAAGCTATGTGAGCGCAAAACAGCATTCAAAACAGGAAAATGTGCTTGTCATAACAGCCGGCGAGAGATCAGTATTATTGTATTATTGTCCATATAGAAACAAACTCAAAGTATGTTTATGTACGGTGGGAAATGAAGGACAAACACAGCTCCAGTAACACACATAGCACATAGGCTAGTATGGAAACAGTTACTCTTACAGTAGCATTACGAGACAGAACAGGCCGCAGCTTAGCATGCTAACTTCAAAAGATATCTCTGCAACATCAAACACAGACTTCTCTGATCTACCATGATAACTGTTATTACTTCATATTTGGTTGATAATTGTAGTTCATTTCTTGGGAGTGAGAAATGACAACTCAATTGAAATAGCAGAGCAAGCTACCACGTAGTGGACAGATAAATGACCCATTGTGCAGTGTGACATGCCAAAAATGTATGAGGCTGTAATCACATAGTGTAACGGTGTAAAGCAGGTTTTACATTCATACCTCTCCTGTATGATCCTTCAGACACTCCAGACATATACACATTTCCCCTGTATCCGAAACGCATGGATCAGCCAAGTCTTGTTTGTTTCTACAGTTGAAGTAGCTAATGTAGATAACAGGTAATGAAAGATTACTGTAAGGCTTCTTAGCATGCCAATTAGCTTTATACAAAATATAAGTCTTTTCAAACTGAGTTGCTGGTGTGGTTACTGATACTGTATGACATACTGATCTATAACCATGGATATAATTACCTCACATAGTTAAAAACGGCAGCAATCTTCAAGAGTGAATGTAGTAAGTTTAAGGCAATTTTGCTCTTGAAAAAAGCAGTATAAAGGATAATAATCCCCCCCCCCCACACACACACACATACTTCAGCCTGTCTCCCTCGAGCAAAAGAATTGTGGTCCATAATACTAACTAGACTCTCTCATTTAGTGGTTATCTCTCAGGCTTCAGCGGTGTGCAAGGTTATCACAAAGCAAGGCCTTGGTGTACAGAATGCAAAACAAAGCCAATTACATTGCAGTGATGTGGATTCACTCAACTCTGCTGCTTGGTTTCTGCTCACCTGATCCCCAGTGGATTTGCTTGGCGTGTAAAACATACCACAGCAGAAGTTTTTTCAGGGTTTAAAGCCTGCGGCACATTCACAACTGATGAGCTAGAACACAAACTTAAAGGTCTTTTATGTCTAAACGGAGAAAACTGCTGAACCAGAGTGATGAACATGTTGTTTGAATTTTCTGGCATTGATGTGGGGCCTACATATATTATCCCCCCTGAAGGCATAATGGTAAATGTACACATTTTCCCACATTCAAGATTTTGACAAAAAATGAGCTGAGCTATAAATAGTTGTACCTTAAATCTATATGTATTGACCAAATACACTCATCATCAAATGAGTGTACTCAACCATTTATCGTTTACATATCTTGCACTGCTAAATTATTTATATTACTGCGTACTTGCACTGTCTGTATTTCTGACAACAGCCATCTTCTCAATTGCACTGTCTATATGGCTGACATCAGTCATCTTCTTAATTTGCACAGCAAATGGTATACCACTACCTCCATTACACAGACACTTAAGGACTTTACACAGACATTAAGGACTCTATTTTTATACTTTCAAACTTTGTATTGTATCTTTATCTCTATCTGTATAACTCTATCTTGTCCTTCTCTTGTTACTTCTGTGTACTTTGTTTATCTACTACTGCATGCCTTGAATTTCCCTCTGGGATCAAAAAGTATCTATCTATCTATCTATCTATCTATCTCTCTATCTCTCTATCTATCTATCTATCTATCTATCTATCTATCTATCTATCCATCCATCCATCCATCCATCCATCCATCCATCCATCCATCCATCCATCCATCCATCCATCCATCCATCCATCCATCTATCTATCTATCTATCTATCTATCTAAAAGAATAGTTGTACCCAGATGGAAGTGTTGGATTGCGATGCTATTCAGAACAAAATAATGGTTAACAGGAACAACAAATGTTGCTAAATTTAGACTCATATTGGTAATATTTATTAAGCTTCACATGCAGAAGTAGTGTCTCTCGGTATGGCATCAGGCTGGCATGTTTGCTAATGCAACATACCAGATTCCTCAGCATGGAGTTGTAATGCTTCCTAATGGTGTCCTGTGATAACTCATTCTACATAGCTTGAATATTCTCACACAGCTCCTGCAGATTTTGTGGTAGGGGAGGAGGTGGACCAGGCCTTTCGGACATGTAATGAATGACAACAAACCATTCATCTTGATGACCGTCATCTGGCATAACACCTGTAGTCTTAGGAGATTTTGACGTAGCGTGGGTGAAACTTGAATCATTCACACGTTCACAATGTCAAACCTACCAACCAAGTTTCATTGCTGTCGGTGGCTTCTTTCTGGCTACAACTGTTTGTGTGTCTATTCCTTCGAAGATGAGTGTAGTATCATGGTAGATTGGAACAAATAATGATGGTGGGCAAATACTCCTGGGGAGAAAGATACAACCGGTGGTTAGGTACTTGCTCCGACCTCCATAGAGAAACCCACGCGGGGAACAGTCATTGTGGTGTACTGGAAACAATTTGTTGGGCAGTGGAACACCCACACCTCATTCATCACAATACAGGATAACAGCAGTGTGGCAGAACATACGGGCTACAACCTGGAGCAACCACCCTGCATGTGTATCCATCCATGCTTCTTCTCTCTCTCTCTTTATAACATGCATGTGCTCATTACAGTAAACTTGAAATGACCTGTACAAGATGATGGTAGTAGATGCAGAGCAGACACTCTGACATGGTGGTTGTTATAGTAGGGGAGCAATTTGAGGCATGTGTAAAGCTAACATGGCCCCAGAGATAAAACCACAGCACAAAAAAAAAAAAAAAAAAAAAGCTCTCACAGGACATCTTCCAACTGGGCTATCAGCTTAAAATAATAAGAGGCAATACAGATGGGCTCTTTGGAGATGAACTTGGTTTCATTTTTACCTTTCCATACAAAACGTTGCAAGTGTAGAAGTATACGTACTTGATCAACCAGGCTTTTGGTGTCTACCCCTGGCCCCATCCCCCAAACTTTAGATACGTCTCTTTTTGGGTTGCTAAGCTCGAGCTGGCTTTCCATATTTTGAATGCTGTTCGAGTCAATGGTCAATGGTAGATGCTCTTGTGGCTCTCCATCTTCTGACTGAGATTTCTAGAAAACAGCCATATGGTTCCCAGACCCAGTGTTGCCTCTTTGTCCTTTTGGAAAAAGCCCTGTAAAAAGTGTTTCATTGGTCCAACCTAACAAAATTACTCTACTTTCAAGCAAATGAATTAGGTTTGTTCAATCTAAAACATGGCTTTAAACAAACAATTATTTCAATCAAAGTCATTTTTTGAGTTGAGCAAAACTTTTCGACTTGCTTGTAACAAATTAAATTAATTTTTCAGGCTGCACTTTATACAGTGTATATTTTCAGGGTATATTCCCAAATGTTCCTTCACTGAGGATCTGAAGCACTATTTTCTCATATTGCTGCAACTGTACTTCTGCAACATGAAAAGAAGAGTAACGTCCTTACCTTATAGTATATTTACAAACAGTTACAAACAAACACATTTGTATGTTTTTGTTCAGTCAATTAAAGTGTGAATGGGGTGTAAATATGCTTTGAAGAAATGGCTGCGAAATAATGTGTGATATTGTAAAGCTGTTTTAGTTTAGATCTTTCAGTTTAGATAAGAATTCTGTTTCTGCCATCTTGTACAACTCCAAATCTGACAACTCAAATTCCAAAAAAGTTGGAACACTGTGTATAATTTAAATAAATGTAAATAAGGGCACAAAGCAAGTGAAACAATGAACCATTTCATGAAAATTATTAACTCATTTAGAAACTTGATGGCAGCAACACATCAGAAAAGACTGAAGAAGTAAGTGCAAATAAGTCACAAAGATGTAGAAAATTTGGACAAGGGCGACGGGTAATATGGTATGCTCATGATCTTTGGACCCTCAGACAGCACTGAATTAAAAACAGGCATCATTATGTACTGGAAATCACTGCATGGGCTCAGGTACACTACCAGAAATCATTATCTGTGAAGACAGTTCACCGCACAATCCACAAATGCAAGTTAAAGCTGTATCATGCAAAGAGAAGCCATATGTCAACAAGATTCAGAAACATTGATATCTTCTCTGGGCCAAAGATCCTTTAAAATGGACTGAAGCAAAATGCAAAAACTGTTCTGTGCTCAGATCAAAATGTGAGATTCTTTTTGGACACCATGGATGGTGCGTCCTGCAGACTCCCCCTAAGACCCCTTAGCAGAAAACGTCAGGATTTCATTGTAGGACATTCTGGTGAGGAATCAGAAAAGCATGAGTTAAAGAAAACTACAAGATTTTACAGTTTTTATAGAAATCTTATTTAGCTAAGACCAGGGAGAGACGAGTCAGACCCAAAAGAGTTAAACCTTGTGTGACAATATTTTGAGAAAGTCTAAAGGCTTATTTCTCACAACCAGATTTCAGAAACAGGAGATGCTGGCATCAGATTTACTCTGATTTTAAACATGTCTAGTAGAGGAACATTAAGAACAGATCTCATTAGGGTAATTCTTTCCTCTGGGTGAGAACATGGACACACCCCTCAGTGGTGACCTCTGATAAAACGTGGTGAGTAACCCTAGCATGGAGGTAAGTAGGTCGGTGGAAAGGACCTTTGTTTCATTATATTGAAGCCAAAGCCGTAAATGTTTACAGGCGCTTCATGAAAACGTCAGTATTAGGAGACCCGAGTTCACAGCTCATTCTGACAGTTTAGGCACAGTGGCCTCTGGCTGTCTGCTCAGGTACTGTCAGGATCAGCCATTTTCGAGTTTTTAGATAAAGTTGCAGAAACGTCACTGGAGTTGTTGGGCTGGATTCAGCAGCACTGGAGCTTAGAGAGGAAACTCGGAGTGGGCTTCTAACCGTCAGCAGAGGAGCGACCGGAAACTTTTCTCCAGCATGAGGATCGTTGGGGCCTCCACTTTCAGGTGTTACTTTAACAGCTCCTGGAACAGCAAATGCAGCCACGCGCAGGAACACAGCTTCACTTTCGCGCGACGATTCGTCTGTTTACGAGTGCTGAACGGCTCAGGGTCACGTGACTCGTGGCAGCTCGGTGTAAAAGTGAAGAATGGGGGTATTTTGGCAGGACATGGGGGGATAAGGTGGACCAGCTCGAGGCCAGCACGAGCCCAGACGTATGAAGAGGCGTTTAAAACGGCGCGAGACGAACCTGACAGATTCTGGAGCGAAGCGGCGCGAGGAGTGAGCTGGTACACCAGATGGGAGAAAACACTGGACAGCACACATGCAGTGTTCCCCAAATGGTGAGTGGGAGAGAGACAGGGTGTGTGTGTCTTCAGTGTTTACTGCGGAGTCCCAGAATGTTGAAAACGAGTATCTCTCTCTCTCTCTTCGTGGGTGGGGTTCGTGTTTAACAGTTTCCCCGAAGGGATTATAACACGAGCGCCTTAGAGACACTGCTGAACAGTTGGTGCGCTTTAGCGACCCCCAGCGACGCGGTGCCAGAACTCAGCGTCTCTATGTCGATTAAACGAAGGTTCTAACAATGTTCCTTAAACAAATACAGTAATTAATAAACCAATTAATACAATAATAAAACTTCCACTAAAAGTTAGGGCGACCAGAATTCGGATATGAAGTGTATCCAGTTCTAACATGATTAAAATATCCAGTGTGTTTATCTGTCAAATAAAAAGGGGTGTGTTCATTTTCACCACTGCTTTTTAGCTAAATATGGTCAAAGACAACAGATACAACTGGGTATTAGCTAAGTAACTTCAGTAACGTCAGATAATTATGCAGTAGCCTACCATGGTGGGTAAAGCTATCATGAACTGTTGAACACTCACTAAATAAAATGGAGATTTCAGCACCACCTCACAACCACAGTTACTCAATCCTGGAGAGCAGGAAGGACACTACTGCCATTGAAGCTGCTCCCTGAGACTGTGAGCAGCGTGCATGTAAATAAATAAATGTAGTCCTATGGGTTTATATTTGTTGCTTGCCTCTTAGATTTGTCGCTCTGTACCTTTCAGAAATAGTCAGAGTAAAATGATCTCAGAAGTCATTAAAAGTCATGGCTGCAGGAAAAGACCCTTGGCTATAGCCCAATAGGCTGAATCTGAGGCTATGTTTATAGGCCTATCTGCAAACAAGTGGCCAGAAATGACACAACTGCATGACTGTGCCCCTCTGAATTTTTTTTTACTTGGTGCTTGTGCTTTATTCAGAATGAATTAATTTGAAGGAAGACCAGCTGTACCAGAAACCTGCCTTTTTTTTGCAATGGCATCTACTGTCTTGCTGTGAAAGTATTTCAGTATCAGAGTTGGGTAGTAATGATATTCATGCAATGGCGTTATGTAATAAGGATATAGAATATTGTAGCTGTATTCTGTTACAGTTACAGTGAAATACCGTTATCTGATTACAGGTTTCATTATAAGAAACAGGGTAATTACCAGCAGGATAATGATAAAACTATGTACACTTTAAACTTGATGGGTTTTACTCAAATTCACCCCTCCAGCTATTTGCAGGCTTTTATGTAGGCTAATTCTTTAAGTAAAGAATTTTATTTATATTGTCAGAACTGAGAGCTGCAGAGAAATCTGAATCCGTTTACATGAACACGTCATAAAAGAACAAGTTAATATGTGTAAAAATGTTCCTTATTTGTCCTGAAGTCAGCCTTGACTTTTGACAAGCTTTTAGCAGTTATAACACAAATTATCATAAGCTGAGTTTTTAGAATAGTCTAAATTATCATTGATAAAGAGCGTCTCAAAAGATACCATCATCCAAATGGTTTTGCTGGTGACCAGTCAAGCTGTTCTGGAATGTTTTGATGATCAAGACATGTGTGAATGAAATATTCCTTTAGTCTAATAATCCGTACTAACCCTCTGTCATCGCTGTTTTCACTGCAGATTTGTTCTGAGAAGTTTTATCCAGATTTTTAATTGGTTAAAGAAACGTATAAATCTTTATTTTCCGTGTGGCCTAGAAAAAGACAGCAGGATTGCTTAAAGAAACTTGTGTTCTTCAGCATTTGTGTTATTTTTTAGAGAATCAATAAAATGCGAATTATACTGATATTGTTTAAAAATGATCAGATTTAGATTTAACTGATATTTTAAAATGATACATTTGATTGTGTGTTTAGTACTCTAGATGAGTAGAATGAATGTGCTAAAATATCTACATTTTGTAAATTTTTCTACATTTGAACCCCTACATAAATGAATGTCCTGTTTCTTTGTAATGTTATTCTGGGTAGATGTAGACATCAGCACATATGCTCTCCAAAAAAATTGGATATCGGCAATAACCCAGAATTCCCATATCAGTGCAGGGTGAATTATTTACATAATTAGTCCTATTTAACTGGGGAAATGTTTGTACTGCTAAATACAAGTAATTGAATTCATAGTTTCTCGTAGTTTTGTTTTTAAACGTGGCAATACTTTTTCCGCTCTAACTTAACAGATTAAAAAAATAGTATTGTGTATCATAAAGAAATTACTAAAGAAGACCCGTCTCTAATCCAGAGGTAAATATTTTGACCAAACTATTGTAAATACATAATTACAGTGTATCGTTTACAGTGTATAATAATGCAGAATTTTGAGTAAAATGTCTAAAAATACAGTATACAAGTTATTATTGTACAGTATTATCCTATTATCAAAATAAAAAGCAATTCTGAGCTACATGTGTTCTTCTCACTCTCACTCGCTGCTCTCAGACAACAGCTCTCAGTGCTTATTGTGAAGGTTTATTACACCATTGTTTGTAGCGTAGCTTGATGGGAGCTCCATATCAATCATGTAACTCACTACTGCTACTGGCACCAGGTTGTTTACATCATGGGATCTCACGCGCTCACACATTTCTTCTCGGACAGTGGTAGCTATTGAATTTTATATATATGTTTCCTGTATATAACACAGGTAAATGCTTTTTGTATGTTTGGTATTTTATTTATTTTTTGCTATTCAGGCTAAATTTTGAACTTGTGAAACCGTGTTGATCTTCTCTGTATCTTTTTCTGTAAACAGGGAGACTATTTAAGTATTGGTATCAGGACTCTGGCTTCGTGTTGCTCTGTATCGGATAACAAAGAAGATCAGTAGTATCCAGTGACCCATCCGTCTTGTTGGCAGTGCATCGTTCATAACTCTTCTATCCTCTGTCACAGGTTTGTTGGCGGAGAACTGAACATGTGTTATAATGCTGTGGACCGTCATGTGGAGGCAGGGAGAGGAGATCAGCCAGCCATTATTCACGACAGCCCGGTAACTGGAACCAAACAGATCATCACCTACAGAGAGCTGCAAGATCAGGTAAAACATCAACACACAAATCACTGCAAGCCGAGGCCGGGATTCCCAGAAGCTTCTTAGCCCAAAGATGATTCTTAATAGCAGAGCGAGCATAAAACTGAAGCTTTTCTCTTCCAGATAAGATGATCTTAACAGTTTGATTGTTTTGGAAGACAGGACCAGTTAGTTTACTTTTACCTTTAAATAGTTTAGAGAGTTTTAAATTGTGCCCGTGTACGCATTTTCTTGTTGGAATATCTGTTGCTTGTTTTGGCCCATGCTGAACTGAACAGAAAGGATAAACATCAAAAACAGGTTGCCAGTTGTTCATTATATATCCATATAGAACAATGAACATGTGTGTGTATGTATAATTAGTACAGCCTCCAACAATAATTATAATAAACACTAATACTCACACAGCCAAGTTCCTCAAACACCTACACACACTAGCCTCCAAATTTCTTGCTCATTTGCATCTTCAAAAATCCAGAAGATACAGCCAACTTGTAAGACTGAACTTCAGAGGTATGGAAATATATCCCTGCAGACAGTAGTGTGGCTGATGTGACTAAAAATTAAATGAATGGTGGTCTCTGATTTTTACACAGTACTGTAGGAATATTTGGTGTCTCATATGTACGTGTCTGTACAGGTGTCAAGGTTAGCAGGGGTGCTGGTGAAGCATGGAGTCAAAAAAGGTGATCTGGTGGTGATTTACATGCCGATGGTTCCCCAGGCCATGTTCACCATGCTTGCCTGTGCCCGCATCGGAGCCCCTCACAGCCTAATCTTTGGGGGCTTTGCCTCTAAAGAGCTCTCTGTTCGCATCGACCACGCTAAGGTTAGTGTCGCTTCAGTATAGCTCTACACAGATTCATTTTTCACACTCTCAGTACACTTATGAGTATTTAGCAGCTAAACTTGTATTCATGCCCCGAACAGCTGTACACACTGATTGCACATTCGGATTGCCCTCTTGATTTAATTGCAATGTGATGGACATTATAAATATATAAGTATCAACTGCTTTGTTTGCATTACATTGCTATTAAATTATTGTACAGCTGTATCATATATTGCAAGACACTATTTGCTATCACATGCACAAATCCTCCAAATTTTATGCTTTATACAACTGCAGCTACAAAGTCACTCAAGATGAAGCGGATTTGTCTTTTTGAGGTATTGTTTTGCATGTAGAGTGTACTTTACATTTACATGACATAGTGTTTTAATAATCTAAAGACACTAATTCTCTTCTGGTAGTTCTCGGTTGCTTTTATTTTGTGCTGCCATTTTACATGACAGTTATTTATTCCCCACAAAAAAGGGGGAGGAGACATATTTTAAAGAAAAGCTCCCAGATGTGCTGATCTGATATATGCTTAGCATTTAAAAAAAATGTCAGAACATCTCAAGCTCCCTATTTAAATTTCCTAAAAATGAAGAGTTGTGGATTAATTTGGCAAAGAGCCACCTTGATGGAGAGCTGAGGATCTATGAATTAACTGGCGTATTTCACTTAGCATATCGCACCTAAGGTAGCCTTTTCCCAAACCATGCTAGCCTTGTCTGGTTACTTAGCAAATTACTGACACTGTTGTTAAACTATACAAAATAAGCTGCAAAATCTATATTTACACTGTAGAGGCAATCAGTCTGAAGAATCGTTACTCAGTCTTTACTTGTGTATTTTCATTTAGAAAATAGACAAGTAAATTAATCATATGAGGTAAACGTTAGGTTTGTTGATTGGCAGTAGCAATAGTAGTAATAGCGCTGGATACCATCCCGCTGTGTCGAGACTTGGTTCTTACTGAGCAGCTCCTTATTCCATTTTTTCATTCAACCTTAAATGGTGCAGCAGTTTCATCTTGGCACCCATAAAGCATGTGTGAAGAGTAAATGAGTTCTTTCCAAATTTGAGAAATTAACTTCATTTAATGATGTTGAATGTTTATTCCATTAGATTTGTATGATTTGAGTTTAAAATAATCTTGATGTTTATCCACACACTTCCTGTGATTCTTCAATGTTAGTGAAAGAAGAACGCTGTTCGATCCTACCTGGCCTTGTGTGAAAAATGAATTGCCCCTCCTAGCTAAATCCACCAGTTAGACAAATTTATTTGATTATTGAGGTTCATTTTATCACACATGCCCAGACATTAATACTTGCAGGCCTGCTGAATTTATGAATGTCTCATCCTGTGTGGCTGTCTGAAACCTTCTAGCTGTTTGGTCATGTGAAGCAGCTAGAAGGTTTCAGACAGCCACACAGGATGAGACATTCTAAAGAGAAATACAGATGTGAAACAAAGTGATTGAATCTTGCAGCCTGGAAAGAATTACACCATTGCTGTAGCTTTGGGACTCCAGTAAACAACAGCGATGGACATTATCCACAAATGGAAGAAAAATTTGTACAGCGATGAACCTTCCTAGAAGTGACTCATCCAAGAGGTCACAAATGAACCTAGTCAAACCTGCCTCAGCTAAGGTCAATGTACACAATTGCACAATAATGAAGACACTGGGCCGAAACGGCATCCTTAGATGAATTGCAAGGCAGATATAACTACTAAGGAAATAGAATACAAAGGTTTGTCTTGTACTAGCATCCAAATGACCCCCAGGACTTTTGCCATAATATTTGGAATTTTTTGGAAGACCCATTATATCCGATGTAAAGCTAACACTGCATTCCACCTTCAGAGCGTCATAGTAGTACTGTGAAGGTCTGGGGCTACCTTGATTTTGCAGGTCCTGGATGATTTGTCAAAACTGATGGAGCTGTGAATTCTGCTCTCTATCAGAAAAGCCTGAAGCAACATCTTGAATGAGCCATTGATACGCATTTGGTAAAGGAGTCCACTGATCAATTTGTGACCTACAGCTCAAACACAGTTATGTGTTTATTCAGCAGGACAATAATCTAAAGCACACAAGCAAATTCACCTCTGAATGGCTTAAAAAAACAAACAAAAAAAAGGATTTGTAGAGGCACAAAGGGGGTCTGGGTTCTGACTTGAATCTCATTCAAAAGCTCTGGCAGGTCATGCTTGAAAAGTCCAATTTAGATGAACTATTTGTTTTTGCCAAAACAGTGGGCCAAGATTCCTTAAAAGCATTGTAATGGGTGTACTCACACTAGGCAATCTAGGCTGTGGCACAGCATCCGCAAAGTCCAGTTCGTTGATTAAAAAAGTTTAAACAAGAAGCTGGTAAATTGGAAGCCTTGTGTGGAATCAGAGTTTCAGAGCTTTGGATAATTAAAATTTTCTATGGCACACAGGAGTTTTGGGCAGATTAAAGGCTGTAGCGGCATGTACAGTAAAACTCTGTAAGTGAACATGTTTCTAGTAGCTCTTATTTTGCTGCTGTGTTTCCTGTGAAAAGATATGATAGAGCTCTCATACACTTGGCAAATCTTCTAAATAATTCAGTCTGAATAAGGCGGGGAAGCTGCTGTGATTGCAACTGCGATTTTTGGCGTGAGCAGCCTTGTACCACTTACAATTTCTCTATTGCAAACATAGAATACAGCTATAACGACACAGCAACAACATAAGTGTGTTCGGGCCTAGATTGCTAAGTACAGTGTGAGCACAGGCCAGGGTGGGGAGTGAGGAGGGGGTACAACTGTGCTTGGGCACAATACAAGGCAACCAGGCATAGTATCAGTACACCTTAAAAGACTCATTACAAGTTATTGCAAACATTTGATTGAAGTTCTTGTTGTTGCCAAGGATGGCACAACCAGTTATTTGAACATTTGCTTTTTCACAGGTATAATGAGGGTTTTGATTAAACCTTTATGTGGGATAGTTATTTAAAAGCTGCATTTCATGTGACTCATATTGTCTATATGGAAATTAGTTAAGTGATCTGGAACAATTAAATGTGGCAAATTAGCAAAAATAGAAGAAATCACTTCTAATGACAATGACTTTCACTGCATACCAGTCAATAGAGCAAATGGAATATATAGCAAAATAATTATGTTTTGTCTTTGTGCAACCCTCATGTTAATGTTGATGTCGCTTTCTATTGCAGCCCAAGCTATTAGTTACAGCATCATTTGGCATTGAGCCAGGTCGGAGAGTGGAGTATATTCCTCTGGTGGAGAAGGCACTGGAGCTCAGCAGCTACATGCCCAACAAAGTCCTCATTTACAGCCGACCTGGGATGGTAAGACCCTCACACATTCTCAAATAGCCACATGAGCACTCCAGGAACCTGAGAACACGTGTACTTAGTTTTTTGTCATCTTCATAAATTTGATGCATTCTGCCTGGTGTTCTGTAAGAGTCTGGTGCACAAGTTTAAATGTAGAGTGCTCCTAGCAAACACAGAATGTGCTTCTCTTCCTCATACATATTCAGGCAATGTGCCACAAAACATGGGAAGATCACAGAGAAAGTGGGTGGAGGTTTTACAAGTGGGGCTGAGTACACATTCCACTCGATTTATTAAAGTTTGAGCAGCTTGCGGCAGCTGGCTCTGCAGTGATTTTTCAGGCATAAATTTGCATTTGTGTCTAAAAAGTGTGCTGTTGGTAGATTTTCTATGACAATGGCCGCAGATACAGGAGCGTGCTTCTCAAATCTGATGATAGCTCTGCTACTTCATTGAACTTTTTGAACTCTGTACTTTGTGAGCAATGAGCAGTCTGCTTAGGATAAGTAGATCAAACATTAATTTCAGACACCTTCCAAGTGCATATTATTGAGGCACAGTTTGCACTGCCCCTCCTACATAGATACATTGATACATTTTAGATACATTGTCTCTAGAAACTACAGCACTCAGACTCACACTCCATTCTCTACTACTTCTAGAGTTCTGGGTGCAGGTCTTTCTCTGTAGCTGGGAAATTCCTTTACTGACTCTCTTTTCTAAACTCTTTACATTAACACCTTAAACTCTAGGAGTCTGTATGCACTGTGATTCCTTTGTTTCATACCTACAGAATTGTGCAGTTGTTTCCCAGTAGTTACTCAGTTATTTATAGTATTTTCTAATAATTTATAGTAGTTGCTGATTAATACATAAGAAATACTAAATATAATACATATAGTAAATACTGGATTTTTCATAGTTATTTTCTGAATAATTAATAGTAATGAATGATTAATACTGAGTGATTGATAGTACTGAATGATTCATAGTATTTACCAAATAGTTTATAGTAGAGAAAATAGGGTGAAAGAGGTAAAGGTGTCAAAAGATGTGGTTTTGCTTAAGTGTTTTATTTGTGCTTTTTATTGTTTGAGTTTATTTAAAATTTTATGAAAATATTTTAATTGACACATTAAATTGTTGATTTAAAATACAGCCAGCAAAAAAATAAATAACATTAAATAAAAGAATTTAATAAATAACATTAGGATCTATGGTAAGGTTTCAGTTCAGCTTATTTTGCTGCCACTATGAGAAAATGTCTTTTGCTCGTTCTGATAAAAGGGAAATTAATTTTGCTCTACTGCAGCTGTCAATTACACTCATAACAGCACCACTTTAACCAGATAGATGGCCATAGGGCTGAAGTTGAAGTATCTCTTAAAACCAAAACACACACACAGAAAAAAATACAGTTTTCCTCCTATTACCTCAAATGTAGTCGAGTATTAGTGTAGTTAGAAGGTTATGTCTTTAGCACTGCAGCTACAAAGGTAATATAGCTGCATGTCTAAATAGCACGTACAACTACCATTATGGAGAAACAAGGTGGTTAACACAAACAATATTATACATTTGTACACTGAATTAAAGTAAATGATAATTATTAAACTAAAACTAAAAACAAAAAAAAATAGATTTTACATAATGCAATTATGTAGCACATTGCTAAAAGTCAAATCTGTTATCTAATATGTTAACAAATGATAAAATACAGTAAATGAGAACTGTGTTAAGAACATGACCTGTTGTGCACTGTTTATTATAAGTGACTGATTTTTCCCATTTAATTTTCCCTTTCCCTGTGTTAAATAAGGAGAGAGTTTCCATGTCCTCAGGTTTAGGACTTGACTGGGATGAAGAGATGACCACTGCTCATCCTCAGGAGTGTGTGTGTGTTCCTGCTGATCACCCTCTGTATGTGCTGTACACCTCTGGCACCACCGGCACACCCAAGGTAAAAACACACTTTCACCTGTATGAATAGCATAGGCACATGTATGCATAGCATCATCTCATCCTTCACATCGGAAGGTCCTAGTTACCCCAGTGTAAAAGTGTCATAAGACATCATCGAGATACACCCCAGAGCTTTTCGTTCTCTCAGTTGAAATGAAGCAGTTCTTCATGTTGTATATTTTTCTCTTCCTTCACTTCCTGCTCCAACACTAATCAGATGACATGTTTGCTGATTTTCTGAGAGAAAAAGTTACACATCCTGTACAGAGAACACACTCCTGCATGGATTACTATTACTGTTTGAATCACGTAAAGGTTGTCAAAGCTGTGGTGCATTTAATATATCTGTTTTTACAGCATGTTAACCTCAGCAAATAAATATAAACTTTGCTGTGAAAAGTGGAGTGACATGCCCCAGGTGTCACCCCCAGGTATCTACAGTGGTGTGAAAAAGTGTTTGCCCCCTTCGTGATTTAAATATTGATATGGATAATGGCTCTCACTGTGATTCGCTGGATTCCCAAAACTTAGATCTCAATTACTTTCTTTCTCATTTGTTTCTGAATTTCTTTGGATCTTGGCATGATGTCTAGCTTTTGAATATCTTTTGGTCTTTTGGTGAGTATCTTATTTAAGTGATTTCTTGATTGAGAACAGCTGTGGCAGTAATCAGGCCTGGGTGTGGCTAGAGAAATCTGGTGTGATAAACCATGGTTATGTTTTAACAAACACTTTTTCACACAGGGCCATGTGGATTTTTTTTCTCCCTTAATAATAAAAAACCTTCATTTGAACCTGTATTTTATGTTTACTTGTGTTGTATTTGACTAATATTTAAATTTGTTTGATGGTCTGAAAGATTTAAGAGTGACAAACATGAAAATAAATTAGAAATCATGAAGTACACCACTGTACTTACTGAAAGACTGCATAAACTGTAAAATGGGGCAGTTACGTGGTCCTCTCTCCTGAGGGTTATGTTTTTAGTGGGGTGCTGGAGAGTGGAGCTGCAGCCACATCACAGGTCTAGGAAAACATGGCAGGAACACACACAGCTTACACACAGCCAGCTCAACATACCAGCTCCACAGCTGACATGAAAAAGTAATGTGCCTCTGCCCTGAAACCCTGAATGTCTTCTGTCTGTCTGTCTGTAGGGTGTAGTGAGGGATACAGGAGGGTATGCGGTGATGTTAAACTGGACTATGTGTAACGTGTATGGACTGAGTCCTGGTGAGGTCAGTAACTGCGCACAGCTGTCTGATGTCCATGTCTCTAAGTCTAATTAAAGAATGTCTCTCTGTCTCTGAATCTTTCTCTGTCTGTCTCTCTCTAATTCCTGGTGTCCTTTTTTTCTTATTTATTTATTTATTTACTTATTTTCTGTCTTTTTCACTAATTTCTTTCGTTCTTTCGTTCTTTCTTCCTAAATTAACTGTCTGGTTGAATCTGCGTTGCTCAGTGTTCTACTATACAGACTGTATTGGCAGCATAAAGATGTGCCCTCCCAACAGGTTTGGTGGGCTGCATCTGATCTCGGCTGGGTTGTTGGTCACTCTTACATCTGTTATGCTCCACTTCTCCATGGCAACACCACAGTGCTCTACGAGGTATGTGTGTGTATGTGTGTGTGCGTGTGTGTGTATATGTGTTTGAGTTGCTGAATTGCTGGCTGGTCTTTGCTATCTACAGATCATGTGCTCTAGTGGAGTGCTGGGTGCAAACACTCAAGATGACCTTCGCTCTCTTTTACTGAAAACCTGAACATACAGACTGCTGTATGTAGTACTGTATATTTTTAAAGATTGGTGTGACTATTAACATACAGAAATATCTTAATTCATCTAAGCATCTGTTCTATCATACTCCTCACTGACTACTATCTCATATTTGCTAAATGAAACGTATATAATGCAATACTGCCATCCATCTGACATCAATAATCTTTATTTACAGTATATTACAGAGTTATACTGGATGAACACAATGCAATCAGATTTTGGAGAAATCCTACACATCAGTAGGCTATGTAACTAGCTTTAGTCATACTAAACTGCAGACACTTTTATAATTTTGAGAATTAGAATTAGGTGAGGCCAATCATTCCTGAGTAGAGAGACTTGCCCAGAGCAGTGGGCAGCCCTGTCCATGGTACCCGGGGAGCATTTGGGGGTTAGGTGCCTTGCTCAAGGGCACTTCAGTCATTACTGTCGGTTCAGGGAATCGAACCGGCAAACCTCCGGTTACAAGGCTGGTTCCCTAACCCCCAGCCCACGAGCTATGTGCAAATGTGCGTTTTTGAGCACATGTAGCAACAGTTAGTTAGCAAAACAATAATAAATCTTCCGCAATCATGACAGCTATATGATATCTGGCTATGCAAACAAAGTGCTTAATTTTACTATAGATTTAACAGAATAAATAATAGCACCTGAACTACTTGTTGAGGTATACCAAAACTGAAATCTAATCATCTAATGTTCTAAATAAAACAGTCAGAATGAGATTGTTTAAATGTGCAGTGTCAAATAAAAAACAAATGAACTTGAAAGGGAGGTGAGGTTGGAGGTGGTTTAGAAGTCCAGAGGAAGTCCGAGACATTGAGTCTGGACTCAGTACTTCAGCCCTACATTCTAATGAGGATTTGCTACACTGATAATCAAGTCACAGTCATGACATATAATGAACAAACAGACTGGTTCCACAAAGTAGCTAAACAAGGCTGCACACAGTCACCATCCAGCTTGTTGAGGAAAATGATCAAGCAGTCAAGACTGGTGGAGAAACCATCAATAACTTTCAATGTACTGATGCTTCAACACTCACAGCAGAACTTGAAGGCTCTTGTATAGAAGGTTAAAGAACAAAATGAAAAGACAGGACTTCAGCTAATATGAAGAAGACTGACTTTCCATCAGTGGAGAAAATGTGGAAGTGGTGGACAGCTAGGTTGACAGTTGTGAGAACAAGTATGAAGGAGCTTGAAAGGCTCTTCAAATACATTGATTTCTGTCTACAGACAAAGAGCAGTATTGTCCAGGCTTTGATCTCCTCTGTGTTTTTTGTGTATATGAAAGCTGGATGAAGAACAAGTGAGACAAGGAAAAATATTGATCGCTTTGAACTTGGATGTTTGCAGAGACTTTTGAGAGTATCTTGAACAACAAAGAAAATGCACAGATAGATCCTTGAAACAAATCAGTTTTTTTTTTTGCATATTCTTAAAAGAACAATTATTTGGAAAATACCGTTATAGATGGAATAGTTGAAGATAAAAAAGAAAGTGAATGTGGATGGATAAAATCAGAGGCATCATGAGCCAGACATTCAGAAGTTTAAAGACCCAGAACACAGGACACACTAACTGCCTACACTGTATGATTGCCTGTCGTCCGAATTGACTCTATAATACTGATTGGTCATTATAAAAAGAACCTGCCACCATAAAACATCTGTTTCGGTAAGATTTATCAGCCCCCATTTACTCCTTTCACCCGGGGTCGTTTTTTGATCCATGCGTTGTCCAGGTATAATTTGAGTTTTGGATCATTTTCAGTACAGCAGTGACACTAACGTGGTAGTGTTCATGGAAGTGTGTATGTGTGGTGCTGGTATAAGTGTATCAGACAGTGATGGCATTTGCTGAGCATTATCACTGCTAGGTTATGAAAATATGAAGGGCTAGAAGATGGCTAACACATTCTATGTACCAACAGATGGACTATAGTTTCTAATTGTACACCAACAAGGTGGAGATACAATAGAAAGGATTTCAGTAAAAGTGGCCAGGGGGTGTACATAATATGTGAAACTTCAGCAACACCACTGTTAATATAGAATATGATTACTGCTATGTGACAAGTGGTCCTAAACTTTTGAGCTATGCTATATACCCTTTAGGACTATTAAAATCCATCCTTGTGATTAGTGGTGCCACAGAATTCTCAGTGTGACGAATTGAGTTCATTTGCACTTTGTGGGTGGTGATTTGGCTTAAGCTTCATCTTTTGTTATGGTGAAATTGCCAGTGGCTTTTTCAGCATTCCTTCATCGATGGGCCTGTCTCTCCTAGAACAGAGCAGACCTAATCTAAATAATTTTCGCAGTCTTTCTCATAGCACCAGTCTTATCTAATCTTAAATTCTGTATAGCAGAAAGTGTTTTTCTATGGTTTATTTGCACAAGAGTTATCACAAATAGACTTAAATATTTTCTGACACTGTATGACATGTTATATAGCCTTAGTTCAGGCTTTACGATGGCTGTTACTGTTATTAGCTATGCAGTGTACTGTAATTTGTGTTTGTAGATAACAGTATGTCATGCACCTATTTTTTGATATTACTTAAGAGGGGGTTAAATCTTATTGAAAGATGTTCTCAGAGCCTATTGTCTATTGTCTATTGTGTGTGGTGTCCCTTAGGCTAGTGTAGTATTAGGGTCTTCAATCATTTATTCATCCATCTATCCATCCCAGTACAAAATCATGATAAACAGACCAACAGAAATGCTTCATAATGATTTGAAATAAAATGTCTTTGCAAAAAATAACAGTAAAAACCTTTTTGCCTTCTCCTTTAAAATGACAAGTTTAAAGATGCTTGTTTTTGGATGATCACAATATATAAACCTTAACAGCACATTAAGAAAGAAATTTCACCATTTTAGTGCATAAATCTACACAAACATTAATAGACACTGTCAGAACAATTTAAAATATGGGTCCTTAAATGCTTGTATGCTGTATGCATGCAGTACTTTTATTATATATAGATCAAAACAAATATATCAAACTTTGTATAAGTAGCCTTATAGCTCCATTGTAGACATACTACTATGTCTACTATAAATTATTTTATTTGTAGACTTGCAATGCAATATCCTATAAATAAAAGAAGTACAGTTTAGATACCTTACATCTTGACCATTGTCAATCGACTATGTTTGGAGCACGGAGGATAAATTGTAAATTGTTTCCTGCTCCTTTAATTTGTGGTCCATTTAGTAATGGAAAGTGTTGTGCTGTAACAGTAATAGCATTGGCCTGTTTCTTTTGCCTCACATACTCTCATTTGGCCCATCCTCCAATGAGACTGCTCTCCAAAACACTCACATCTTTCCACACCATCTATATTCATAACCCACCGTAGAGTTCACACAGTTCTACCTAACCAAAGTAGGCAAACTGTGTGCTCTGTTAATATAAATGGGCTTAAAAACTCGTATTCCCTCCTAATTTACCAGTAAGAGGGTTATTTAATGGGGAAATTGTAAAGAGTAAAAAAAACAAATATTTGACATTTCCAAATGCACTTTCTTTCTTTGTGGTACTTATAGGGTTGCCACACGTCCCGTAAAATACAGAATCGTCCTTTATTTGGCAATTAAATGTTGCGTCCAGTATTAAACCAATACGTGACACGATCCCCGCAGCCGGAATTTGTCCCGTATTTCCATAAATGCCCATGTTGGGCGTCCCTTATTTTCATTTTTGAAAGGCAGAACCCCAGGTACTTAGTAGCAATTACAATGAAGTAATAGTAACACCATTACTATTGTAGTATTTGCAATATTACCCTACATTATTTGCTTCTTTCTGGCATTAAGTTTGGCATTCAATTATTTCATAAAAGTTCATAATGTAGTTGAATGTGTGCTAATTATTCATATGTCTTTATGTGTTTTTAAACTATGCTAGACTGCTGTGTGTGTGTGTGTTGTTTGCAGCACTGTATCTGTCTGTCTCTGTAGGGAAAGCCTGTAGGGACTCCAGATCCTGGAGCTTTTTTCCGTGTAATGTCTGAGCATGGAACAGCTTCAGTGTTTACAGCCCCCACCGCTATCAGAGCGATCAGACAGCAAGACCCACAGGCAACCCATGGGAAACGGTATACACTCAACAGGTAAACACCCGGCTGCTCTCATCAGTTAAGCATTGACCTACCTGTTACTTGCCTTCAGGTTGGGCTGCAGTTATTTGTCATAGATTACATTGAAGGTACTGTTTCATTTACTGACTCTTTAATGCTCAATAAGGTTTATGTGTTATCACTGAACTGTAATACACTACAGGAAATGTAAGGAAGGATGGAAGGTGTATTCTTTGACTGTGCTATAAAAGAAGAAATCATTTGTTCTGCAGATAGCGTTTGAATAATATTGACCATGAAAAGAGTGATGGTGGTAAAGTTACATTAGTAAATAATTGAAATAACAGTTGTTAAGCATAGTTTAAGTGATGAACTTCCCTGAACTTCGCTGAACTTCCCTGCCGTTCAAAAGTCACCATTCCCCTTTTCTCCACCCTCCAACATATGCCATCATTTTCAAACCATACACCAATATTCTCCAACAATCAACACTTCCAACCAACACCATTCCCCACAGAAAGACAATATTCTCCACTAGCCACCATCTTATTTCTTTTTATTTCCAAACACCATCATTTTCCAGCAAACAATGTCTTTCACAAACACGTAATTATCGTCCAACATGATCTGTCATCATTAATAATCCTACACTCTCTATATGGAGACTACAACACAGTGTCAGAGTAAAACCAATAGATGAAGAAATACAACCCAGGTGTCAGTTCAGGACAAAGTAAAGAAATGTTAGTCTAAGCATGGCACCTTTTAAAAGTTAAGTTAAGTTATGCGTTTTCTCTTTATTTAATGAGGATTTTAAGATGATTATTTTTACATCAGGAATGTAATTAAATTAGCTAAGTGAGAAGCGTGCATGATGTGATTACCATTACATGCTTTTGTTAATGTAAGTCTTTTATTGGAGATGATTGAGCGTGTACAGAGGGGAAATTACATTTCACCTCTCTGTCTGCGGTTTACAAATAATGTATGTATGTGTAATGGAGTATTTGAAAGAGTAGATTGCAGTCAGTGGGAGGCTGGTGTTCTTCTTTTAGAACAACGCCATTATGATTTAGAATGGTTGCATGATCTTTTGTTTTACTTTGACCCTAAAGGCCTTAATAGACCATCTTATAATTGGACCATGAATAAAGATGTTATGTAGCTGCCCTTTCTAATACCTACATGCATGATTTCTGATGGGTGTTGTAAGCCAAGATGAAGCAGAATACTGAGAATCAAGATTTATATATATCATACATTGGGCCAAATATTTTGACACACCCAACTAAGTGGATGTTTTTGGTTACCTTAAGGGCTGTACAGGCTTGTGCTTAACAGTGTTCCAACTGATAAGATGCCTGAACACATAAATATCCTGATATAATATTTTACAATATAATATTTTTGCTGTATCACCACCTGCACAAAAATATATATACTGATTTTCTTTTGTTTTGCACAGTTACCCTTTTAATTCTGTGAATAGTCCTGATAGACAGACTATTGCAACTTAAGAATCAGCCAAAACAATTCAGAAACAAACATGCTTGATTTCTGTCTGCCGCTGCATTACACAACTGGTTAACAGAAACCGGATTTTCAAAACTTTATGGAGGTTACCATAAAAGGTGCCCTATTGTTTTTCCAATCCTCTTAACCTTGGACCACTGTGTGACCACCTTCCAACTGTCATTTTGAAGCATAGGACATCAGGAGGTAACACTGGGCTAAAACTAATATTAAAGTTTGCGTATCTCTACAGATAAAGCTGTATTTTGTATTTGTTTTTGTTTTATTTTTTTGCATGCGGAGTGTATTTTGAGTGTATCTTTGCTGACTTGTATAATTAAGGGATGCTGCCTGGATTGATGTGCTTGAAATCTATTTTATACAGTTGAGCTGCAGCTAACCCTGAACATTGCTCATGTCTCGTTTATGAGATTCTAGTCTTCTAATAAAATCTGTAGACATGTCTGACTTGATGTGTAGTAGCTGTAGAAAAAGCTTTTTAAGATTTACTGACTTTTCTAATGCCATCTACAGGTAATAAGTAGCTATTTTATCCAGACTGATTAATTCAGAGGTATGTAGTAGCTAGTTACGTTTTCAAGCACATGAAAGTTACTATAATAGTTGCCAGCGTTTTATATGTATTTATGCCATATGTATTGTTTTAGCATTGAGATTAAAGCTGAAAAGTACACGGATCAGGCATAACATTTTGACCACATTTGTTTCTACACTCTTTATCAATTTTATCATTTACAACATAGGTACACATTGTAGTTCTGCAATTACAGACTGTAGTCCGTCTGTTTCTCTGCATTCTTTGTAATTCCCATCACATTTTTTTCAATGATCAGCACCCCCACAGGACTACCACAGAGCAAGTATTATATGTGTGGTGGATCATTCTCAGCGCTACTGCTGTGCTGGTGTAAGTGGATCATACATGACAGTGTTACTGGAGTGTTTAAACACTGTGTCCATTCACTGTCCACTTTATTAGACACGTCTACCATGCTCGTTAACCTTGTAAATGTAAAGTCAGAGACAATAGCTCATAAGGAAGGAAGGCTTGACAGAAGGCAGCATGTCCACAAGACAAAAATGCTCTTATGGCTTATTGCACACTTACAGCGCTTAAAAGCACTTGATGAATGAAACCAACTACAACACATGCTGGAAGATAGCTGAGAGGTGACTATACACAGTAGTAATCTGCTTCACGGTGAACTGTATGAAGCCTTTGTAAACACAACATAAACGCATTAACAGTGCATAATCAGTTATTAGCAGAAGTAATTTAATGGCGTTAAGCAGTATGTACAGTAATAACTGCAACTTGGGGACAATGGGGAACAGTGGTGCATGATGGGAGAGGGAGACTCCGCCTAGCTGTCCCCACCTCCTTTCTCCACACACACGCAATGAACTGTTGCTTCTGAGAGCCCGTGGCAAGGTTTGCCCACAATACACTGCCTGAAGTGATGCACCCATCATGCCTAGTGCCTACCGTACAAGTCTGTGTGGGCATTGCTATGATCTGCGGTTGCTGAAGATGGTCAGGTCTGGGTTAAGCAACGTTATATGCCCAAAGAATAAGACCAGCTGACTACCTGAATATACTGAATGACCTGGTAATTCCAAGTTAGCACTCAAGTAGCATTTTCTTCTGCCTCCTAAAAACTAATCTATTTTTAAGTATTAACAAATCAGCACTCTTTTATAATCACTTACTGACTCACTAAGCCCTCCAAACATAAAATAAGCCTTGTGGATCTTTCATGCATTGATAGAAAACATTGTAGCATGTTCAAAGCTCAGATTCTCTATTGTGACATATTCTGATCTCGCCTTTATACTTTGAAAGAAGTTTGGACACATCCAGAAGCTGCTTCAACTTTCAAATCCATGAAGTACTTTGCATGACATTTTTTTCAGCCCCCTATAATGTATTGCTGACATTATAGTACATGCTAAAAAAAACATTGTACATTTTGTACACTAAGGGTCCCTTTGCTTGCAAACATATATTTACATATTTGTTCTCTAGTGTTCAGATTACCTGATGGGTTACGATGAAAGAATGAAAGATGGTTTGGGCATCAGAGAAATGTTTGATATTGCGTACATCACACAGAACAGCTGTTCTATCACTCCTGTATCCATCCAGGCAGAATCAGTGCCAGCTGCACTAAAGCTGTTGGTAGCTTGTGGCGGCCCAACACCTCTAAGATTCTTTACTTTTTTTCCTTTACTTTGTCACCCATCTGGCCCAAATATGTTTCAGCTTTACAAATACCAGTTACTTATTCTTGTAGGGTCCTGCCAATGATCTTAAATAATCTGCTTCCTCCAGTAACATTCCTAGAGTAATTCCACAGTCAGGGGAGTAAGTTTGGAAATAAAGAGCTGATCAAATGTAGCAGGCTAGAACAGGGTTCTGGGAAAAGAGTGGAGCGTGACTACACCACAAAAGAGCAAAACAGAACAGAGCTCTCACCCCAAGGCAGTAATTTCCAGCTTTTAGGTTGCATTTAAATGGGGACAGAAGATCGTGACCTCTAGTGTGTTCCAGCTCAGAGAGTCAGCTTCCAGAGAACTGGAACTCTCACATATACGACTAGTTTGGTGGCAAATGGAATTTATGAAATATATGAAATTGTGAGATGCGAAGTTTCTGCCATTTTGATGCATTACCACATAAAATGTTCGATAGACTGTTAGGATTCACTGCTTGATGCTGCGCCATATCAAGTAAAAATCCCCCTATATAAACTGCCTGCTATATGACCTATAATTAACTGTGATGTGGCAATACATTTTTATATATATCTAAACTGCACACAGACTGAATAGAAAACAATTTGTGACCTTATACGCACTCACACTTCAGTCCGAACCATGAGAAACACCCCTCCAAGTAATTAAGTATGTGATAAATGTTAAAAACGCAGAGCAATTTTGGAGAGTCATGACCTTATCCAAAGCCTCTGTGCTGTTAACCTTTGCATTATAATGACCATCAACTCAAGCCCAGCCTTACAGCAATAACATCTCAGCAATAATCAACCTGATCTTTTGGCCCTCTGAATGTCAGAATATGTAAAGCTGGATGTCATATTTTCCAAATTCTAAACAATATTGCTTATTTCTCTGACTGATTGTGTTCAGGGGCAGTATTCACAAAAACATAACTCAAGATTGAAGCTCTTTTTAAATGCCCTCCTTCATACAAAAGAAAATGTTAAGCTGTTTTATTAATTTAATTATATGTTTTCTTAAAGAAGAAATAATTTAGTGGCTGAAATCACAAAATCAGTGATTTCTTGTGAAATGTTTCATTGTAGAGAAATTTGCTGCTTCACTTTCAGTTGTGGTGAAAGGGCTAATAAGCTAGTTTGGGTTGTTTTTTGGACATCATTGGGGCGTTAAATTGTTTGTTTTTGTGCTCTGTTACTTGTATACTTCAGACCCCTTCCCAAAATAGATGAATCTGATAATTGCGAGAGCACTGATAGATAATTCAGTCAAAACCAGGTGAACAACGTGTGTTCTTAGGAAGTGAACTATCTGCTGTTGTCATCTTATCTTTTTCAGTATAATACTTTTTGTTAATTTGAGACTTCTAGCTGTATGTACGGCAGTAAAGACCCTAGGACCACAGTGCTCCAGTGACCAATATTTCTATTTATCTCCCTTCAAAGGAAACTGCACGCTCATAACTCTTCTGTAAGCATTCCTCTTTCCAATCACAAGGCAGACACTGTACTTGTCCATTGCTCATTCGTTCTTCAATACACTTACATTCTTTGTTCGTCCGTTTATTTGCATGTTGCTTCGTCTGTTTGTTTGTCTGTCTGTCTGAATGCATGCTCTGCATGTTAGGGTTTTTTTTTTTACTTCTCCTGACTTGGTAGTGCCAGTTCTTTCATTTTTTCACAGTACAGAGTGCTGCTTTAAAAAGGAGGTGTATGAACTTTAGGTGGCTAGTTATTTATAATGGTCATTTGTTTTTTAGCATTATATAAAGATCTGAGACTGTAACAGCTAGGTACATTTATGGGTACTAGAGTCCTCTGTTTCAATAGTCAAGGAATATTGCTCACATTTGATATTATCACGCTTTGCTACTTTGTAACACAAATGCTAAAATGTGTGGCTGTTACTATATAGGCAAGGCTGAGGGCTTAGCCATCTTCTGAGTTTCTGTTAGCTTACTGTTTTTAAGTGTGTCTTTGAATTTTTAATTTATTTTAGTTTTTTGGCTCCATCTTGCTGACCTTAGGCACTCAGGAGATTAATCTAAATGACCTGTCAGAAATGAATAAAGACATGTTTCAGAGAATATTTGAGAAGTATTTTTTACATTTAAGGACATTCTTATGACCTTCTCATGAACGTTCTAATGCCCTTTATAATTCATTACCCTTAACCTGATAAAGCACCAACTGGGTTACAGGTAAATGTATAAAGTGTTATGCTAGTCCTGTGCAGCTTCACAGGTGTCAGATAATTAGTAAGACACTAGGAAGCTGTAAATAACATGAACAAAGGTTTCCAGAATGGTGAACAGAGCTGTAGAAGATTCTAAAGAGATGAATAAAGCTGCTTAGCATTGGGAATTAAGTTCTATTTCAGAAATGTAATTAAGTAGATGATTACAGCATATGTTTATCTTCTACGTAAAACTCATTCTTTATAGAAAGCTTGAAATATGGAATTCAAATATCTAAATGTATAAATAGTTTTTAATATTAGATTAATATTGCATTTGTATGGCAACTTTATGCAATAACTTTAATAAGCATTTGATTCAGTTACTGTTGGCATAATGTTAAAAATAGCTTATTTCTTTCTGTACTGTTTTTGAGATTACCCTTTAATATTTTTCTGTCTGTCTGTCTCTCTCTCTCTCTCTCTCTCTCTCTCTCTCTCTCTCTCTCTCTCTCTCTCTCTCTCTCTCTCTCTCTCTCTCTCTCTCTCTCTCTCTCCTTCTCTGCCTCCCTTTTTCTGTCTCAACTCTGTCAGACTCAAGTCTTTATTTGTGGCTGGAGAACGCTGTGATATAGAGACATTAGAATGGGCAAAAAGGAGCTTTGGAGTTCCAGTTCTAGATCATTGGTGGCAGACTGGTAAGTGACATACCCACACCTTCTCCCACAAGCTCATGACCTTTAAATGGTCCTCCTGCACATAATGGAAGAGAGGGAGAATAAAGAAGGAGGAGGAGGAAGAGAGAGTTGTAGAGAGAGACAGGGAGAGAGAGGCAGGGACAGTGAAAGGGACAGGGTGAGGGAGAGAGAGGGAGGAAGAGATGGATATAAAACTGAAATGATTTTCTGCTGTGTTGGATCTAATGTCACACAGCGGGGAAAATAAGTGTTTGATACACTGCTGATTTGCAGGTTTTCCCTCCTATAAAGAATGAAGGGGTCTGTCATTTTTATTCTAGGTACACTTCAGCTGTGAGAATCAGAATCTAAAAAATCCAGAAAATCACACTGTATGATTTTGTAATAATTTATTTGCATTTTATTGCATGAAATAAGTATTTGATACAATAGAAAAACAGAATTTAATATTTGGTACAGAATTCTTTGTTTGCAATTACAGAGGTCAGATGTTTCCTGTAGTTCTTGATAATGCTTGCACACACTGCAGCAGGGATTTTGGCCCGCTCCTCATCTCCAGATCTTTCAGGTTTCGGGCTGTCCAAACTGAAATTTAATGCCTACAACACACTCAAAAAAAAGTTAGTGTAAGGGAAAATGGGAGTACAAATTTTATAGACAATATTTAATCATGGATCATGGGATCATGATCAGGTATAAAAGGAGAATCTGTTAATGGCTCAGTCTTTCCAAGAAAACAACTCACCACTTTCTGCCAAACTTTATAAGCGAATTGTCAAACAGTTTCAAAAGAAATTTCTCATGATAAATTTAGGTTTTTCAAGCTTATCTCAGATGGTCTGAAGACAGTAGACATGTGTGCTCTTGTCAGAGGAGTTCAAGTTTTTGCGGATGTCTGGCACACATTTATGATGGCGATTTATATTTTATTTATATTTAGAATTTTAATCCGTTAACTGTATCTGTTTTCTTTAAAGCACTTGCTGATTAATATATTTTAGGCTATATGTTTTGTGGCTTGGAAGAAAAACCAAGCTTTCAAATAATAAATAGAAAAATTAATACCAAAACAAATAAATCCAGTAACTCAGTATTTAAATTACTAGAGAAAGTTGTACTCAGCATTTACATTTTCACAATATTTGATAAAAATCAGTTGTTGGCGGAAGGCTGCGCATGCACACACACACACCTGATGATACACACACACACACACACACACAATGATGAATTGACACACATATTCTGCTTGTTCTCTTCAATATCAACATGCTGAGTGAATCAGTGTAAGACGGCTGCTTTTTTTTTAAAGCTGATGATAATAAGTTCGCTATTTTAAGCTGCAGAGATGGGGGGTGATGCTGATGTCATTGCTGTTTCCTAGCAACCGGTGTGTTTCCATTTGGGAGTGTGTGTGGTCACGTAGCAGCTGGCTGCACGACCGACCTCGCTCAGTGTGTGTGAAACTGCCTGTAGCGTTTAAAGTGATAGTAGAGCAAAAATCTAATTTACCCCACTTAGTACAGGGGTACCCTGACCAACACCCCCTGCACACACCTCACCTGGAATTGTTCTTCTTTAGGCAAGACATCTTATTTAGTGGTTTAATTTAGTCTTCTTTAGTTTTACGCCAGAAACGATGATAACAAGCAATGAAAGCTTATAAACGTTAATAGGCGTAGTGCTAACTGCATGTCTTCATACTCACACACTCACCTCAAACTGTGTTGAGGTTGTTAAGTACTTGTTGATGTGGTTTCTGACATGGTTCCTGCTGCAGTTAGACACTGTTATCTATTATCATGATCTTAATTTAACAGCAGTTATTTTATAGATATAATGTGTGTTTATAGAATGCAGTGTTCAGTCATGCAGCGTGTGAAACTCTAGTTGAGATTACTTTACAACTTCACTCCACTTACTAATTGTCCAGAAAAGTGGCCTTAAACATAAAAGTATTTCAGACAGACGTGGTGTATTGTTTTTGTTGTGTGTGTGATGTGGTTAGTCTCCTGTGTCTTTCCCATATGGCGGCTCGACATTCTAATTAAAATGTCTCTCTCTCTCTCTTTTTCTCTCTGTGTCTCTCTTTCACTCCTCCTTTGCCTCTCTCTTATTCTCCACACTCTCTTCTGTCTTTTTTCTGTTAACCTTCATTTTTTTTCTTTTCTCTCTTTTCTGGCTTATTCTTTGTCTCTCTCTTATTCTTTCTTTTTCTTATTCTTATATCTGTCTCCCTTTCTTGTCTCACTTATGTTCTCACAACTCTTTTCTTTTTGTTTTGTATCTCTTTCTCTTTTTGCCTCTCTTATTGCTCCATCCATCATCACACCTTTTTTTTCCTTTCTTTTTTCCCCTGACATTGGTGTTTCCATAATGTAGGTCTCTGTTATTTCAATAATGCTTATTTTTTAGGTCTTCTGCTTATTTTAATGTTTACTTATTTGACCGTGCGGACAGTTACTGTGTGTGTCTGTGTGTGTTCTGACTCAGAGAAAATGAACTTTGCCACATCATGTGCCTTGAGTATGAGTAACTGACTTCTACAGTATTCAAGCCATTACCTTTTCTCCCTTACTGGTTCTCTTCACTGTAGAGAGAAAGAGACAGTGGGAGAGAAAGAGAGAAAGACAGCGAGAGAGTTTGTGTTTCCCACTACCTTTGCCTGTGTTTCCTCTAGAGAGTGGCTCAGCCATCACTGCGTCCTGTATTGGTCTGGGAAACTCTTTGGTACCCCCTGCTGGAACTGCAGGGAGACCTGTCCCTGGATACAATGGTGAGAATTCCTGTTAATCAAATTACCAAACAAATTAACCTTTGATCTAATACTTATATACCCTAAA
>JAMWET010003934.1:262500-300000 GCA_024036415.1 Prochilodus magdalenae | reverse complement strand
CTGGGACTTTTTGTGGGCAGTCATACCACTTTATGTATTAATGGCACATGTACAGCCTCAATAAGAAGGTCTGGCTTATGGTTTAGGTCTATAATGGTAATAGTAAATCATTTTCCTGCATCCTCAGAAAACATGTCCTTCTCCAAGTCGTCTTTCAATACTCTTTTAAGGTGCTCACAATCGACATGTATCCATATGTTGGGACGTTATGAACATTATTAGATGTTCTTGTGCCAGTGGTTTTCAGTCTCCTTCAGTTTTCAGGCACATTGTGCCAGTGGTTTTCAGGGTGCCACTACTAGCGAGCTTTTGGAGTCAGTGTTTTTGTCCAACAAACTTTTTTACTACAGAAATATAATTAAACATAACTCTAAATTCTTAAAATATTATTCTTGTGAGAAATATTTTGTCCATAAAGCAATATTGGTCCATTTCTACTGGCCCTATAATTATGATATTTTTTCCAGGGTCATCCATTCTCTAGAATTAAATTTAACACACTTCCAATGTTCTTGCAATCCCTGAACAAGAAACATAAGACATACTGAGTACACTTAGGATGACATCTCTTTTCAGAATGTCGTTTGTAAAACGCTTCTCCAGGTTGTGCTGTAGAATACAGTAATGTCTTTGCTTCCCAGTCATATATCCATCCACAGTTTAAGGATGACCAGGTTTCTTGTCTGGTCCAGCATTAGCTTGCATTGTGTCACCTGACAATGGTTAGATTTCGAGCGCTTTTGTATAGCCAAACCTATGTGTGGTACTTTCTTTTGACCTAACCCATCTAGTGTGCACACCATCACACAATAGAAGATAAAGAAAAGAAAGACTGATGTTTAAAGAGCAGCGAGACAGCCTGATGTAGCAATGGCTACATTCTTCATTTTGGCAGGACTGCCCCTTTAATTCTGAGATGTTCCCTTTTTCTGAAAGTGCTAGGACTTTTTAAATCATATACTGCATACCCAACTAGTTCAACAGTAGGTACTATAGACATTAAACAATGACCCAGACATGTACTTGTCCTGTCAGTGAGACCCATTGCCACTTTTTAACAAACACATTTTAGCCAAGTCATGTCAAGGCTTTTTCCACATTCAAGTTTGCTCCATTTTTGTGCTGGGGAGAGAAGGATGAATGAGTGTGTGTGTGTTGTCCTTGAGATCCATCATTATCATCACCATTGTAGCTGCAGAAGACACTAATACCCCTCTCTGGGTAATTAATTGTCTTGTTTGGGTTATCACACCCACACAGGACCTGGCACTCAAGGGGAAAGGAATCTGGTATACACTCCCACAATGTGTGTGTGGGGATCAGGTATATACCACATTGTGGGGACTACAACCTGCTCACAAATAGAAACAGAATATAAATCACTCAATTTTATGTTTAGGACCAGGTTAAAGTTAGTCTAAGGGTAAGATTAAGGTTAGAGTCAGCGTTGTTAGGGCTGGAAAGAAACGCAATCAATATTTGTTAATTACGAACATAGCTAGGCTTGGTTTATGGCTTCCTTACAGATACTGAAGTTTCTGTTAAATCCTGAGTAGACTGATAAATTGGTGTGATGATCAGTCATTGATCTCAATGTTACTGAATTACTAAAGCAAGATCACTATGAAACCTTACAGGCCAGGATCATCCTCTTAGCAAATATAACGCAAATAATGGCCATTCCGAGTTTTAGAATGGCCTCTATTTCTAACCATGGTTGATGATCATGGGTCTCTAAAGAAAATTAACTACACTGCCTCTGCATAGTTGCTGAACTCAATAAACACGGCATAGACATTTTGTACAATATACCAATCCACCTAGATCTGGTCATTGTGCTAAATGTGATATCACTGACCATCTGTGTAAGGCACAGTATGAGCTGCTTAAGTCTCGAATTCTCTGAAGTCCAATATCACATGTTAGTTAAAATCACAGTTTTTGACTGGACGTAAGTATAAAGCTCAGATAAATAACTAGCCTATAATCTGGGATTTAGTTTCATAAAACATCCAGCATTTTCATGTTCGCCTAATGTTAAACTTAGTTTGTGTTCAAAAGTCTAAGTAAAAAGGAATCAGAATGCATTACTTGTTAACTTTTTATAATAATACATTTAAAGTAAAAACAATATGAAGTAATCAGTAATTATTCATTAAATACATGTTAAACACTTGAGTATGTCCTTTTCTCAGTTAACACAACACTTTCACAAGCTGCTACAGTACCTACAAAATCTAGTTTATCTCAGGGTGGTTGTACTTTAGGGAACATAACTAAATGCTATTAGCCTTAAGAGAGCACTCCAAAATTCCTGTCCTTAAGTCATACCATAACATTAACTATTTTCAATGAGACTGTTCTTCTAATTATGCTCTCCAAGAATCCAGTAAATATTTCTTTGTACTTAATGTGTTGTTGGCCATTTAAACAACTCTTTATACAACCTGTGTAACTGGAGCTGAGAGGAGTTATGTGGTATAGGGAAGGGTCTAATATAAGAAAATGACTGACGGTGTAAACACATACAGGCCTTCCACTTCCCAGACACATAACACATTTGTGCTGATGCCACTGCTAAAATAATGAATAACTATTATTAAAATAGTGTAGCATGTTTTCTGGCATATTGGTACCAGTCATAAATGAACAAATGTCTATTGCAACTTTAACCCTCTTGGGTTTATGAATGACCTGCGTGAAAATTATTCAAACCTTCTCTGAATCTTAAATTCAGTTGCATCTTATTGCAAGGTCGTACAATTTTCACATCTGGAGTTATGAGCCTGTGAAGTAGGGTTGAGATACATCTGGCTGTCACTATAATTTTTGGATTTGAATGATCATCATCTGTCACCTGTGATTGGTGAATTTGTGTGTCCATCTACAGTGCTGGCCAAAAGTATTGGCACCCCAGAAATTCTGTCAGATAATCCTCCATTTCTCCCAGAAAATAATTGCAATTACAAATGCTTTGATATTAAAATGTTCATTTAATTTGTCTTCAATGGAAAACCACAAATAGAAATGGTCAAAAAGCCAAATTGGATATAATTCCACACCAAACATAAAAAAGGGGGTGGACAAAAGTATTGGCACCCTTTGAAAAATCATGTGATGCTTCTCTAATTTGTGTAATTAACAGCACCTGTTACTTACCTGTGGCACATAACAGGTGGTGGCAATAACGAAATCACACTTGCAGCCAGTGAAAATGGATTAAAGTTGACTCAACCTCTGTCCTGTGTCCTTGTGTGTACCACACTGAGCATGGAGAAAAGAAAGAAGACCAAAGAACTGTCTGAGGCCTCGAGAAGCAAAAATGTGAGGAAGCATGGGCAATCTCAAGGCTACAAGTCCATCTCCAAAGACCTGAATGTTCCTGTGTCTACCGTGCGCATCAAGACGTTTAAAGCCCATGGCACTGTGGCTAACCTCCCTAGATGTGGACGGAAAAGAAAAACTGACGAGAGATTTCAACGAAAGATTGTGCGGACGGTGGATAAAGAACCTCGACTAACATCCAAACAAGTTCAAGCTGCCCTGCAGTCCGAGGGTACAACAGTGTCAACCCGTACTATCCGTCGGCGTCTGAATGAAAAGGGACTCTTTGGTAGGATACCCAGGAAGACCCCACTTCTGACCCAGAGACATAAAAAAGCCAGGCTGGAGTTTGCCAAAACTTACCTAAGAAAGCCAAAAACATTTTGGAAGAATGTTCTCTGGTCAGATGAGACAAAAGTAGAGCTTTTTGGGAAAAGGCATCAACATAGAGTTTACAGGAAAAAAAATGAGGCCTTCAAAGAAAAGAACACGGTCCCTACAGTCAAACATGGCGGAGGTTCCCTGATGTTTTGGGGTTGCTTTGCTGCCTGTGGCACTGGACTGCTTGACCGTGTGCATGGCATTATGAAGTCTGAAGACTACCAACAAATTCTGCAGCATAATGTAGGGCCCAGTGTGAGAAAGCTAGGTCTCCCTCAGAGGTCATGGGTCTTCCAGCAGGACAATGACCCAAAACACACTTCAAAAAGCACTAGAAAATGGTTTGAGAGAAAGCACTGGAGACATCTAAAGTGGCCAGCAATGAGTCCAGACCTGAATCCCATAGAACCACCTGTGGAGAGATCTCAAAATGGCAGTTTGGAGAAGGCACCCTTCAAATCTCAGGGACCTGGAGCAGTTTGCCAAAGAAGAATGGTCTAAAATTCCAGCAGAGCACTGTAAGAAACTCATTGATGGTTACCGGAAGCGGTTGTTCGCAGTTATTTTGTCTAAAGGTTGTGCTACCAAGTATTAGGCTGAGGGTGCCAATACTTTTGTCCGGGCCCATTTTTGGAGTTTTGTGTAAAATGATAATTGATTTGACTTTTTTTTCATTCTCTTTTGTGTTTTTTCATTGCAAGCAAAATAAATGAAGATATTAATACCAAAGCATTTGTGATTGCAATCATTTTCTGGAACAAATTGAGTATTATCTGACAGAATTGCAGTGGTGCCAATACTTTTGGCCAGCACTGTACATTTTATTCACTCATTCTGCTACCTTAGTAAACATGAGACTCTGGTGAACCCGTTACAAGCACCAATACAATCCATCCACATGAGTAAAGCTATCTTTTGACAACATATATTAAGATTAAGATATTGAGATATTTCTAATATAGAAATTTATATTTTCAGTATATACTTTTTGGCAACAGTATCTCTTTGCACATTGCCCTAGGTCTAATGGGGAGCTGTTATAGACAGAGCTGAGCCTTTTTTGAATGTTTTGAATGTGGGTATTTGGGCATTATGCTGTTCACAAGTGCATTTAAAGGTGACTTTAAGCAGATATGCAAAAATTAAGAAAAAGCCCATCAACCCCAAAGGTTTAAAGAGGTCGTTCAAGTGGTCAGCAACATTTAAATAGAATATGTAATATGCGCTATACACTTTCTGTAGTGTGTTAATGGAAACCCATGTGGAATTTTACAATGTTACTGATTCACCCACAGGCCCAGCCATCGGATCCATCAAGAATCTCTCTCATTTTATCAGTCCATAAAACCTTCAGATATTTCTTGGCCCAGTCTTAACGTTTCAACTAATTGGTCTTGTTCAGTGGTGGTCGGGTTTCAGCCTTCCTTACCTTGGTCATGTCTATGAGCACTGAACACCTTGTACTTCTGGGTACTCCAGGTAGATTGCAGTTTTGGAATATGACAGCACTGGAGAATAATGGGTTCCTGGTTGCTTTACGTTTGATTCTTGTTAAATCCTTGGCAGTTCATTTGCATCTTTTTTATCTCTCTGAAGGACTTTTTACAATTAAAACTTAAATCACTTAAATCTCTTTTTTGCTTATCTTGCCTGAGGAAAAGAAGCTGCCTAAGAATTATACGCAATTTGACATGTTAATGTCCTTAAGCCACACCCTCCCTCATCAGCTGATATGCTTAAATCCAATGTCCATTCAAGTTTATACAGCTGTAAGTTGGAGAATATGTATGAAAATTATGATATGGTCAAAATACCCACTTTTCTAATAATTGTGCACACAGTTTAAGATGCTGGTGTCATGATGACCACATCTAGAACCAAAAAGAAGTAAATAAAGTCCAGTTGGGCACATCTGTTTGAAGGCTAAGGCTTACTTTGGAAATCGGAAAAGGGCCGGTGATATTCTCTCTCTATCTCTCTCTCTCTCTCTCTCTCTCTCTCTCTCTCACACACACACACACACACACACACACACACACACACACACACACACAGATTATACTGTCATTATAACTTTCCTTGGCACAATAGCTGACATACCCACTTTACTACCATCAGTTACTGCGATCCCTCATTCTACCATGTGTATGGTATACTGGCATTCTGTGCTGGTAAGGAGCCACCAACCCAAAATACCATAGTTAAGCAATTTAAAGCTGATTAAATATACTGCTGATAATAAATGTCAAAAATACCATAATAAGAACACATAATGCTTGAAAAAAGAAAAATGCCAACAGATTTAGACTAGAAGTCACATATTGAGGCAGTGAAAAATCCTATAATATAATGTTCCTATCAAGTAATGGAAGCTTAATGGAAGTTTAAACCTTATATTGCTGAAATTACAACACAGGAGTTCAATTCAGGCTTTAAAGTTCCTGAAAATCTTCCTATGGTGCAAAATGTGCTTCTGAGTGTTTCTTGAAAAGGTTCTCTGAGTTTGTGGAAAAGTTCCTGTGGTGAGAGAGTGCTTAGTCATACTGTATTACTTCACTGTGGTTTGCCTTCTGTAGAATAGATTCTACTGGGCTCCTGTTGCAAACAACTCTCTATCTATCTTACTGTGTTTGCGGGCAACTGCTCATCAATCAATCAGTTAATAAACTGATCAATCAACAAATCAATCAATCAATCAACCAATAAATCAATCAATCAATCAACCAACCAACTAACCAATCAACCAACCAACCTTCAGTTTGGCTCTGAAATTCATTGAATATGTAAATTGAATCTGTATAAATTAAAATGATAAAGACTACATAAACAAACTGACTATAAAATTAAATAAGATAAATAAAAAACTAACATTAGGAGAACAATTAAGATTTAATTTACAAAGGCAAAAATAAAATAAAACAAAATGACGATGATAAAGCAGCTTAAATTTTAGATGTCAACATCAAGAGCATAATTAAGCAAAGTAAAAGGTGGTAAAAACTAAAAGTTTAAAATATTATATACTATATAATGTTGTATATTGCTGGTGAACTGTAGCTAAAAGCAGATTTTCCCAGTTCAGTAAAACTCCTGGTACCTGACAGGCGATCTAGTCATAAGAGCAAGTCTGATAGATACTGTTATATATAGAGATCGTAGATGAGAAATTAGCTGGCATGTGGCTGGAGAGTGATTTATAAATAGTCACATCCAGAGTTTAATGAGACTGATACTTTACTACAGTAACAGTTTATACCCTTCTGTGAGGGCTTTACACAAGATGTTGGAACATTGCTGTGAGGATTTGATTGCATGTAGTCCCAAGAGTGTTAGTGAGTTTACCTACTGATGTTGTATCATTAGTTCTGGTTTACAAACTCCACTCCAACTCATCCAAAAGCTCCTTGATGGAGCTCCATCAAACAAGAGAACGCAGTTCCACTGCTCCACAGTCCATTGAGGGCTTTATACTCCTCTAGCTGATAGATAGTTAACTACTGAGTGGAGGTGTAATACCCTATCCCTGCAGCACAGATACGACTCTAAAGACTGCACTGCATGTAAATGCTCTAGTGTCTACTGGGTATGTGCTAAAGTTTGCAAAAGCTAAAGTGAATTTAGCATGCTTTGAGCATGGAATCAACAATGGATAAACGGTGAGTAAATGAAGATCAGAGTTGGTAGCTCACCATGGTATTGTTTTTAGCAGCCTTATGTAATGTTATAACATTTATTTCCATCCAGAGCTACATTCATTTTTGGCCGAGATAGCATATCAACAACAGGAAAATCTAATCTCTCTGGAAAGTCTCCTCTAGCACATCCCAGTGGGGTTAAGCCCAGTGGTGGCCAAATCATGTGTGAAAATGATTCCTCATGCTCCCTAAACCACTGTTTCACTGAACCTATCTTGAAATTGTTATCCTGAAATACGCCAGTGCTAACCGGAATAGTAACTCATGTGTTGCTGCTCTATTTATTAGCGTTGCATTTTTATGATGATTATATAAGCTGTATGTACCCAGTGGGTGCACCTCAAAGCTGAATTCACTCATTCACTCACTCAGAAGGGCTATGTATGAACCATTTCTGTAAACCCTGGAGATACAGAGTAAGTAGCTCCAAGATCTTCTGAAGAAAAACACAGTTTTACACTAGTCCAACCATATTACAGTTTAATGTCAAATATCAAAACATCTCTCTCTCTCTCTCTTTCTCAGGCTGTATTTGGTTTGAGCAGAGGAATATTGAGTGCCTGCTTGTCTTCTGTGGAAAATATCCATCTCTAATGCCCCTCGGACGCACCCCTGCTGGCAGCGGAAGAGAGAGCCTGCCCACAAAGCTCCGTTACCAATTTCAGTAAATATCATATAAATATTTACACAAAAACTTACTTTCGCTTTATATATTCAAGATCTAGGCATTTTAACATCTTCATGGAAGATCTTGTGCAGATTTCTTTTTTCTCTCCACACACAGTTTTTCAAACAGCAGAGGAAGGAGCATTAAGTATGTGCTAAGTAATTTAATTATTCAATTTAAATGTAAATTTTTGCTTGGTGGAGTGTGTACTGAGGAGGAAAGACAGGAAGGAGAGATGAGACGCACACTGATACCGTGTGTTTCCAGACTCTTAACTGTGCACCCTGCAGGTCTCATTACTCTTCTGATTGTAAGTGCTTTTGGTCTTTCGATGTGAACTGAGATTGGTACCCTTTATTACATTCTGACTAGAAAGCAATTATAACCATACATTGTAATACTAAACACAAATACACACAGATTTGCTCATTGTGTGCTGCCACTGTGTGACATGCAGTGGCGGAGCTGGAAGGAAAAGCATTTAGAGGAACAATCTTATGTTCAGACCTTGAAATAATGATTATACAATTGTTTAGGAGGCTACATGCAGACAGTTTCATCACCTACTTGGAAAACAATTGTATTATTTATTATAACGGTTGAGGTTCACATTTATTTGTAGAGTTAAATGCCTGAAATTAAATATTGCCTGCCAAATGACACCTTTTGTTGTGTTACATGTTTTCTACTGGCCCACACCACCATAGGCCACACAGAGAGACTTCCGGGAGCCGTACGTGCATGTAGGAATTTGTGTGTTGCTGGTGTTATTCTGTGTTGGGTAGGTTGTGTGGGTTTGCTGTGTGCTACAAATTTCTGCCATCCATCTGGTATCATCGAGATTGATTTTTAATGAACTAGTCAACAAAAGTACAAGAAAAGGCATTCAGAATTAGTTTGAAATTAAATTACTATTAAAATTTATAAATGTCTTGATACTGTAGGCTGGGTGCTCTAGATGCTCAAACTGCATTTCGAAACACCTTTGCATCATCGCAATTATCCATGGCGGGAGTGCGCCAATACAAGACAAAAAAAGCAAATTTCTTCTTGTATGCAGTATAGAAGAGAGCAACACATCACCATCATAGCTACGTCGCTGGATTTGTTTTTGAATTCAGGTTCTTGAGATGATTGTCCACACTGTTACTTGGAAGTGGCCAGATCGGAAAATCATCTCAAGAACCTGAATTCAGAAACAAATCCAGTCTGCCTGCGGTCTGAACATAACCTCGGTGTAAGGCTAGAAATGAGCTATCCTGTTCCACAACCCTTCACTCATGCTGACCAGCGGTTTGCAATAGTTGCTGTTTTCAGTAACAGAGCATTAATTTAAAGCGTTACATGTCCCATGTCGAACACAAGTGGAACACATTCTTGACAACTAAAAAAGTCTGATTTTCATTCAGAGCATCAATAAAACATGTCATATGACCAGGGGTGCCTAAAAATATGCTCATGACTGTATTTTTATTGCACTTATCCAGAATGGCTTACCAAAGTGTTTATTGTCTATAGAATGAATCCTAGCTGGTACCAATAGGGTACAAACAAACAAAAACAAGCAGGAATCCAAATAACCTGTGAACCACCAAAAATTAAAGTCATTAGGGAAACATAGACATATGGAGGGTATGGTCTATAGAGTGACAGGAGTGAAGACAGATTAAGGATAAGCTATGCCTTCTCCCCGTGTTCAGAATCACTTGCAAGGGGATTATGACCTGAATAAAAAGAAAAGCCTTGACGTACAGTGGATATAACTGGACATATAACCAGACTTGAGCAGTGCCACTTATACTTTACCCACCTCTATTGTGACTCACCTGTACCTGGACTTTCCCGTGCCTATTGTAACAGAGGTGGCATAATGGTGGCACATGTAGTTGCAGCACCAGGTTGCAGGTAAGGGGGGACTGATGCCTTATGTCTATATTTGTATTATGATTTGCTTGATTAGATTTATGTATAATATTCAGATCTAAGTACACAATAATAAACTTTCCATAAAACCCTTTGACCAACAAACAAACTTCAAAAAGACCAGCAGTCAACATGTAGTCTACGGTTATCTGTTCTACTGTTTTGGGAATAATTGTGTATAATTAGTTTTTTTCAAGAGCACCAAATTTGCCACCAAAACCCTATCTCAAGTATAGGAGCCCATATTGCATGTTTTAGTCTAGGCGAAGCTGCAATGCAGTTTTAATTTGCAGCCACTACTTAATTACTGTCATTAATTAAACTGAAAAGACTTGTTCTAACCATGCTTTGAAATAAACTGAGCTTTAGAACAAATGAACACTGACTGATGAGCTCAATCATGTGGTCCAGGTGGGAAAGGGGCTTGAGCATAATGTGTTTCGATGAGTTTGTTGAGCGAATGAAAAGAACAACACTTGAACAATACATGTTTTTTCATATGTTTTTTAGGAATGCAGACACATTGCACTTATTACAAGTTTGAGTACTGTGGTGGAAAGTACCACATACAGGTTGTCACCCTGTAGACTCACCTGTACTGGAGCTCAACTATAAGTGAATTTTGTAACGATTGGATTCACCAATGGTGCTTTAACTCATCTCTGTGAAGACTCACCTGTACCTGGGTGCAACTGAACTAGGACTTGCCTGTACTGGAACTATATGATGAAACATACCTATGAGTTAACACACTTGTGCCTTGCTTTTATCTGTGTATGGACTCACCTGTACATTGGCTCACCTGTGTCTGAACTCTACAACAGAACTCTGGGGCTGAACACAGCCTGTTTTGCATGATCATTGAATTCCTCAGGTTCCACAAGGCCTAGGCAGCACCATGTGTGCTCACACTAACCTCAGTGTTGAGCATGTAACCATCATAAGCACTAATTTATTGGCAACTTGGCAAAAACATGAGCATGCATTAAATGATGTTACCATAAAACCAACAACCAAAGAAACATTTCTCCTAAAAGCATTCATCCCTCCTTCATGCAAGCCAAACCATCAAACATCCTACCTAAAGCACTCTGCTGTAGCAGACATAGCAATATATGTATTTTTAATTTAGATCTGCCCTCTGATGAAGGCTTATCACTGCCGACAAGGACGGAGAGGCTTTTTACTTTGACTCTGGTAGCTGACATTTTATATTTGGCTTTGGTAATGGGCATCCTATTCTCTGTCACGGTGTCAGGTCTCATTTTACAAATCCTCCAGGCATGTGTTCTGAATATCTGACTTTTAAACCCCAATGTACACATAACAGAACCCAGGTTCACTGCTAAAAACATGAAAGCCTGACTGTGTAATGGTTGCTGAGTAGTGATTGGAGGAGAAAATGAAGTGTATGTTTAGGAAAGATCTAAATTTCTGGGGAGAACTTCCAGCCTATGATCCACCATTATGATATGATAAATTCATTATAGCCAAAACATCATTTTGGAAGGGGGTAGATGGGGCTTGGGCTCATGGCTTGGGCTACTGGGCACATGCCAATAAAACCCACTGGATCTAGACCTGCACATATGCAAACATGAGAGTTGTAACCAGCTTCACAGGGGGAAACAGATGACACTTCCAGCCCAAGTGCCGTTTAACAGGGCAAAAAGCACATTTTGAGTCCACACACTCATTGTTCAGTTCATCCACTGAGCACTCCACCCAGAGAAGACAGGTGAATACAGATGGAATCTAAAGAGTGAAATCTCTAAACCAGTGCATACATATAACACGTCCCCCCGCTGTCCAAAGCAGAGCACCACTCTCTGCCTCCTCTTCACCGTGAACAACAAATCATGTATGAGAATATCAATGAGCTTCCATAAAAAACAGAAATCCTCATTCACAACCACAACGCTCCAGTCTCCGAAGCCTCGCACCCAGGGGTCCAAGCAAAACAAACAGCCCAACCGCGAAAACCTGGTGCTGAATATTGAAACCCCAGCACCCTTGGATGAAGGGCAATGCTAAAGCGATACTTTGAGCAACAATTACATTTCCTCTTAACGCAAATGTGGTCAAACAGACAAGACATGTTGAGCATCTAAGGTTTGCTTCAGGAACCTTGTGACTGGTCAAGTGCAAGCTTCGGTCCTGAATTGTGAGCTGGATAGGAACAGGAAAGGAGGCTCTGGATTCAGCCAATGACAGAAGACTCTTTAATCCTCAACAATTACTGTCCAGAACACGCAAGCTTTGCTTAGCATTCGTGCTAAAGAAGACATTCAATAAGAGTTTAAGCCGATAACTCGGAATAGAAAGACAGAATTCAATACAATACAATACAGAATTCTCAAACTCAAAATAGGAAATTGTTCGGGAAGTGAGTAGTTCTCATTCAGGAGACTTTAAGACAGGGGTCACCAGTCTTATCTACAAAGAGCCAGTGTGGCTGCATGCAGTTCTCATTAGGCAAAAGCACAATTGTGATTCCACTTGTTTGCATCCGTTGGTTCACGTTTTTTCAACAAATGTTTGGCTGAAATGAAAACCAGCCATACCAGCCCTTTGCAAATTGAGGACACCTTCTATAAGTTATTTCAAAAGTTCTGGAGCTTTTAAGCTCCTAAAATGCTTAATTAGAGTTTTTCAGGTACGCCAAAAGGTTTCAGAACATCTTTGGGGTGGCTGCATATGGTGAAACTTTCAAACAGCTGTAGGTTTTGAGACCTACATGCAACTAAATTACATAATACAAAGTGTCTGACGAGTCATTTGAACACTTGAGCGGTTGAAAATGTGTAAACTTAAATGTGAACAGTTGCAAATGTCTCAAATTCAAGGAATAAGCTGATTCAAACAGCACGGTGATATACCAGATTATGTGTAGTAAGGGGAACTGCACTCACAATACTTACTCGCGACAACTTGAGAAAGGGTCACACAACGTGAAGTGAAGTTAATTAAAAATCAGACTCCCAACACTTTTCAAACGCCTCAGACTGGATGAGGCTTGAGGAAAGCAGATGGAGTTCTTATTACTTAAAGTCAATCATGGAAGATTTACTTAGAGTCAGATAACTGGATCCTATTTCTCTCTCTCTCTCTCTCTCTCTCTCTCTCTCTCTCTCTCTTCCTCTTTTTCTGTCCTCTCTCTCTTTATCCCCCCCCCTTTCTTCCCCACCTTCTTTGCTCCGCCGTGCCCTTTTCTGTCTGTAGAACATCAATAAGTATTTCATGTGTATAAACCCTGTTATGTCTGAATTTGTGTTGCGTTTTATTCAGGCAAGTCTTTGATCTCTGTTTTCTTGCAATTAATATTCATTGTTTCGTCGCCTTGTCAACCCCTGTGTTTCCCTACATGAAAGCAGTTTGCTTTCTTAATTGCTTTTCTGAATAAACATGTTGGCAGTCAATTGGCTCCAATACAGCAGGCATCGAGGGGTGTAGCCCAGCAGAAAAGATGATGTACAGACATAAGCTCTTTGACTGACAGCGTGAAGCAGAGGTAAGAGCTCTAAGCCTTCTGTCATTTCTGGTCTGGTCCTGGAGATTTCCTCCTGAGAAATCCCCCTCACCTGGGGCTGATCCGGAATCAGCCACTTGCAGAAAATGTCACGCATGTGAAGGGAGAAATGGATGGCGTCCCAACATCTGAATCCAGATCTATGAAAAAGAAAGGTTTGTGTTGGAGCTGGAGGTTTGAAGCAGGGATTAGCAGGTAGCTGTTAACTGCTGGGGTGGGCCAAGTGTGGGTTCCCCCAGATAGAATGTTGCTTAGGGTCTATATATATTCAGAAAAGGATCTTGACTATGATTTATGTTAGAGTTGCATTGTATGTTAGGGGTTCAAACTAACTATGCTAGTATGTAGCCAAATTGTACTCATTTCCACAACTGATGATATTTGCTTCCCGTAATGTGTGAAGTGACAGAATTACACTTCTTTTAAAGAAATGCTTAGGCGGTTTGCTATGGTTCCTGTGAAGTTCCTTTCTTTCCACACACTTTTCCCATTGCCATCATTCTTCTGGATCTTAATCCTTACCTCTAAGACTTTGTCCTTGCTCAATATGCACAAAGTAAAGTCCAGAAAGTATACCAAATCTCAGATAGTGGTCTGACCATGCCTTCATATTGAAACGTAGTTGATGAAAATATCACCTAAGGATTTTCATCATCAAAAGCACTCATTCCAAAGCATCTTACAGACCAGCAGGGGCCACTGTTGAATCAGAACCCCTCTGTACTCCTGCATCCAAGCAAAGAGGAGGAAAAAAACAACAACCAAAAGAAAAACCCGCAAGGATAGAGATAGGGTTGCTGAGAGGGAAAAGATGATTTAGTATCTGGGTCATGTGAAATAATCTCATCTCAGTGGCCAGGGAAAATATTTGTGGAGTTGGTGTGAATGGCCTGTGGTGTGTGTGGGCCTGGATTGACGTGGAACCAGGTTTAAAGGTCTGTTAACCCAACATGTATCATAACCAGTGACATGCAACCTGTGAGTGTTTTCCCTGAACTGAGTACCAGCTCGGAGTACAAGCATCCCTTCCTGCCTTTTAATTTACTCCTCTCATTTTATAGCTGTGTGCTTTGGTGTATAATAATGTAATAGCATAATGTAAACTGCATCATGTTAGTGTATAATTAGTGTATGATGCAAGAAATAATGTATAATTAATTTTGCTTGTGTAACAAAGCTGTTATACAAAGCTGTGTTAGTTCACTCCAGAGTTAGTTATGTTAGACTGTAAAAACTATACACACTGCCGATTCATGTTGCATTAAAATCACTCCACAGGTATTACTGTCAGACTGTATAAACTGCACACACAGCAGATTCATACTGGGTTAAAATCACTTCACAGTTATTACTGTCAGACTCTAAATACTTCATACTCTGCAAATTTATGCTGGATTAAAATCATTTCACAATTAGTACTGTCAGACTGTATAAACTACACACACTGCAGATTCATATTGTATTAAAATCACTATTATTACTGACTGACTATATAAACCATTGTATAAATCATAATTACTTTGTTGTAACTTCTGCCCTGGTAAAGCTAATCCACGCTGAATAGCACAATTTGACATTATCGTATCATTTTGGAATCAACTGTGTCTATCTTACAAAAGAGAATATGTGAACTCAGAGCTAAGAATCTACTAAGTATTAACTCTGAGTAATCTACAAGAAAGAGCTGTTATTAAAGATGTGTTAGTTTATTTTAGCAGAAATGCTGATATCAATATCTGATCAAATACTTAATTATTTTGATAATCTTACTTATCTTTGTGAACTGACAATACTTTCATATTTCTCACATCCTATCATGTTTTTGGAGTCCATTTTGTGTAGTTTTGTACACACGGTGGCTTTATGCAGTTGTTCACTGAGTTAAACAGAACTGTTAGCATTTTCACAGATGAAAACACAGATGGAAAAATCATATCAATGCTTGATTTTTTTCTGTTGCTTGAAACCCCTTAGAGTTTCTGAGGAAGTGGCTTTATCTTAAACTGTGAGTGAAGACATGTTAGCTTGTTCCTGAATTCTTTAAAGTGAAATTCAGCAAAAACAGCAATCACAGAGGTGGTCTTTCTCTTTGCTTGAATATGGTTAATCAGCCAGCATGCCAACACTTTATACTATCCTTTGCTGCCACAAAAGTAACAGAAGGTAATTAAACAGAAAAAAAATATTAATTAAATTTATTAATCAGTTGTTTGAAGAATAAAAATGTAGATTACTTTCACTGCAAGAAATTATATTCTGTGCAATTAATGTCTAGTTAATGTATCTTTCTCATTTCTCTCTCGTTAATGTATCTAATGATTTCTCATTTTGAGATTGTTAACTTTTTATTTAATTATTTAATTGATTATTTAATTTATTACCAGATGATTTTACTATTTTACTTATTTTACATGATTTTAGCCAAATTATTTACCATTATTGAGATAAGTTAAATATTATATTATATTATATTATATTATATTATATTATATTATATTATATTTATAATAAACTTACAACAATCTTAAAATGCAAACAATATCACCTAAATATAAGGTTATTTTACATGTTGGTGTCCTGCACTAATGGACTTGATGAACAGCTAAAGTATCATTGCAACTAATCCATCAAAATAGAACATAATACTTTGCCTGGAGCTGAGTTAATGGAACTGTGTACTGGGTACATACTACGGTTTAATGAAACAGGTGGTCAAAATTGCAAAAGCATATTATGTTTCATTGTTTCCTTTTACACAGATCATGTGAAATCAGTTGTTTTAAATTATGCCCTAATTTAAAACAATAAGTTTTTTGGGTGAAAGAGAAGGGGACACACTCCTCCCCCAGGCTGACTCAAGGTTAGTAGAGCTATGGCAACAAATGCAAAATACTCAGAACTACAGCTTCTGTGACCAGCTGTGTTCATTATCCAGCTAACACTAACTGCTGTTTAAATAGCTGCCAAAGTTTATTTGTCTTTAGCCTGCTGTTGTCATGATTTCCATCTAGCTAGAGTCATTTTCCCTTTTTTAGACACCCACTAATTTTGCATGGAGCTCAGATTCATAAGGGATCTGTAGAATGAAAATTGTTGTTACACTGAGATGCATTCCTCAATTAACTTGTTGTGCTTCTAGGACGTCATAAGCACTGCATTAAGTATGCTATAACTGTAATGACTACATAAACAGTAATATTCATACACGCATTTGATTAGTCCTATACATAATTTAAAATAGATACAAAATAGATACAGAAAAAACTGTGACAATGACTGCTGGAAAAATATATGCTCCAGATGTGTAAATTGTGGATGGCTTTGTAGTTAGAATGATATTGTCTCAAACAATGTCAGCTGCTATTTAGGCTAGCGAGCGGAGTCTTTTAATGTGTTGTGTGGAATTGCTAAATTGCATAACTAAGCTGCATAACTAAGCAATTTATGGTGCGGGTAACTTGCAACCAGTTACTTGATTGTTTCACCATCAAAAGGCAACCTAAATAAGCAAACGTCTGACAGCATGTCTGGTTGTATGTGTATGTGGTGTCAGAGGGGAATGGTGCAAATGTGATTTTATTGCCAGTTCAATGAACCCATCATTGTTATTCCACATCACTCTCTGTCCTTATTTGCCATTCAGTTGGTACAAGTCTATTTCACCTCTGCTGGCATGTTTATGCAGATGTAACAGCCGCAAGCATCAATGTACTTTTAATTCCTTCCTGTCTGCAGCCTAGTTCATGGCATGGTGATCAGAGGCTGCCGTCTGAATGTTACATAAGATATTGTACATGTAGAAAAAATAAAAACGTCTGTGATGTTCAGCTGCTATCTCTACAAAGCTGGAGAGAGTGATGTGTTGAGAGGTGAGCTGGTACTAGGAGAAACTAGAGCTTTAAATCTATAAAATTTCACGAGATAAAATACTACAGCACACACTTGCTGTACTCTTCTGCAGTTTCAGCTTCTGAAAGTTTGTTTTCCTTTTTCTGTGTTTAACACAAATCACTAACATAGATAACACAGATCACAGAGAATATGACGTTCATTCTCTGTATATGACCTATTAAAGAAATCATTAAAGTAATCACTATCAGCCAAGTTATGTTTGCTTCTTAAGATTTACATTGAAGACTAATAAAGGAAACAACTGATAAAAGCAAATAAGTATGGTATTTATATGGCACATCTACAGGGGTTGGACAATGAAACTGAAACACCTGGTTTTAGACCACAATCATTTATTAGCATGGTGTAGGGCCTCCTTTTGCGGCCAATGCAGCGTCAGTTCGTCTTGGAATTTACATATACTGCATCCTGCACAGTGGTCAGAGGGATTTTAAGCCATTCTTCTTGCAGGATAGTGGCCAGGTCACTACGTGATGCTGGTGGAGGTTCGTCCTTCTTGGTGGTATGCTGACATTACCCTGGATACCGTGGCTCTTGATACATCACAAAGACTTGCTGTCTTGGTCACAGATGCGCCAGCAAGACGTGCACCAACTATTTGTCCTCTTTTGAACTCTGGTATGTCACCCATAATGTTGTGTGCATTGCAGTATTTTGAGCAGAACTGTGCTCTTACCTGCTAACTGAACCTTCACACTCTGCTCTTACTGGTGCAATGTGCGATTAATGAAGACTGGCCACCAGGCTGGTCCAATTTAGCCATGAGACCTCCCACACTAAAATGACAGGTGTTTCAGTTTCATTGTCCAACCCCTGTATATCGTCACCTACTCACCTCAAACCATATTAGATTGTCAAGTGATCTCAAGAAGACCTGCTTATGTGGTTTCCTGCATACTGTTATCTATGAACATGGATAAAGGTACAAGTACAAATGATGCTTCAACATTACAAATACTGGTTTTAAGTATGCAGTTGTCCATGTTTATAGACAACAGTGTTTCATACATATGCCAAATAACTAAGCACCTAAAGATGCATGACATGTAGCCCTGCTATCAGATAACTTGGACATTCTGTGTGAAATGTCATGACACATGGAATGAGAAGACCCACTTCACACCTCTCCACAAACATGGCCGTACCGAGATAAAACAGACAGAAGAACTATATTTTATACATGTTGACCTGCTTATTTAGCTACAGAGTCAAAATTCCAGTTCTAGTTTTGTAAACATTCAACGCATTTTCAACTAAATATATTCCATCAGCACTACTGAAGAATAACATGCATAACAAAGACAATCACACACAGAGAAATCAGAAATAGATTAGATAGATCGTTTTGCCCAGCCATTCCTTGGAAAACAGCTATTAGCTCAAGCCTCGGATTGTTATGGGAAACCATAATCTGGAAAGTTTTATTTGTTTACTTTTTCCTATTTCAGCGAGTTACTCATCTATCTGAGTTAGTGTAGTGGAGTACCGTTATGTTTCTCTGGCTAAAGCTTCTCCAGTCTGTGATGTTTTTGGCCTTGGCCTTTTTACCATTCACACAGTGAGTCTAGAGACATACAAGCTAGATGCAATCAGGACGATGGTATGGAATGTAGAAAGCAACACAACACGCTGAAACATGTTCAAGAGGCCAGGCTTTTTATGCCATGGATCTAGTGAATATGACTGCGTATCCTTTGAAAATGGATGTTTGACATTAACGGTTACATACATTGACTTTCATAGACTCAGGAATCCTCAACAATTCCACAATAACAGGAAACAAAACATGCACTATACATACATACATACTGTCCCGCCCTTATGACCCAAGACGACCACACCGTTATGGTGCAAAGGTCGCAGCTTGTGAGCCAGTCAAACTCCACCGGTGCAAGGTTCCTAGCATTGGAAAGTCAAACATCTGTTATCACAAAGTCAAACTGTCACAACCTCATGACCCAGTGAGACCCTGCTGCCATGGTCCAAAGTTCCCAGTCCCCAGTTTCACAGCCAAATCAAACTCCGCATTCATGGATGAAGCCCCTGGCACACAGCCCAGTCAAACTCCACTGCCATAGTGTGTAGCCCCTGGCTACAGCCGAATCAAACTCCATTGATACAATGCTAAATCCCCAGCTCATGACCTAGTCAAACTCTGTTGCCACAGTAAGAAGTGTCAAGCTTGCAGGCTTCAGTGTTCACCTTCAATAGCATTTCTTTTCCAAATAGTTAGTAAAAGCATATATTGACCCTCTTTTGGTCCAATTGTGATTTAAAGATTTAAGTGCTGATGAGTAGGGAATGATTGGAATTGGCCAAGATAGATCAGAACTGCCTGATATTTGCTCCAAACACACAAACAGCAGTTGTCCATTTTACTTTGCAGCCCGGGAGTGATAAACCTGAGACTCACTGTGTTAAATACGCAGTCACCTTTTGCTGTCAGTGTAGCTGTTTATTTCTTTCATGTCATTTAAACAGTTGAAGTTTTAATTCAGCAGAATTTTTGTTTAAGGTTATAAATCCCAGTTTGGACTATTAAAGAGTGAATAATGCACTTCATATTGAAACGCTGGTTAATAGAAAGCCCTGGAGATACACTTCATAAAATCATTTAGCCTACACAGTATGAGCTCCAGGATGAAGGAAGACTAATAACGATTGATTTGCTAAAGGGAAACTGGAATCAGCCATAAGTCTACATTGAGTCTACACAAGAGCTTCAATGTGAGGCCTCTTTGGCTTTATTTTAGTGGCCTAGGTCACATACCGTACACTGTTGGGTGTGATTAGTGTGCAGATCTGTCTCAGTGACAACTGCTTGATAAATGGAGCCCCTCTCCAACAACCGTCACTGATGGATGGCCTTATGTTTTCCCCCATCTAACTACCATTATACTCCTCTGTGTTTTGCTCTATAGCTTCAGTCCAGTGGTTCCCAGCCCTTTTCATGTAGAACAGGAACATGTATTTTTTCATTTAGAAAAAATTATTTTCATCATATCCAATGCATATCAGACATTTGTTTATCATGGGCACCACTTTCATGTCTGATTTAGATCTACCAAATCACCTTGTGCAGGTAAAATAAAACTATGGGCCTATAATAAGCAAAGGCTTCTTCTGCTGGTTAGGTTATTATTCATGCCTCACATAGTTCATTCAGATGATGTGATTGATTAGGGGGTGTGTATGCGGGTTGTTTTAGGATGCAGGTATGTTCACTTTAATGAGAGAGCGGAGTCACTTTACTACATGAATATAAGCCATCTTGTCAGGATCTGGGCAAAAAATTGGACTTGAGCAATGAGGCTTGTAATGCAAATGTAACTTAAATGATGGGCTATTGCCTAATTTAGGCTGACTGTCAAAACAGTGACAAACAGTGCAGAGGCTCAGTATGAACACTATCATTAGCTATGAAGGCAGGTCAGGAAATTGTGGATCCAGGGTGCTTGATTTGCATGAGATGAGTTGTTAGGCATTACAATATGATTTGAATTGATGCCATGAACCAAAGTTAAAGACTATAAACTTAGAAATAAGGGAGCACGTGCATCAGGCTTATCTGGTCAGAAGCCAAAAGAGCAGGTGCTTGAGGCTGGTCATCAGGAAGCTGTAGTAACCAGTGTTGCACATGATGACCACAATAATCTTTTCAGAGCAGATTATGGAAGTAGTTCATGGCATTCCTCTTCCAATAACACCAAACATGATTCAAGCTCTTTGATAATGTCTTTTGAGCATGTCTCACTGGCCGCTAATACATTTATTACCACTTTGTTTCACACTGGTCTGTTTTTGTTGTTCAACACACTCCTTCTTCCTCAGAGTACCGACAGCACACTGTATTCACCTGAGTAACATTGATGCATTGATGTTAATACTAACATTTTTAGTAGTAACAAAAATAAATAACATTAAAGTATTAAATTAATAGGAAAGAAAACATAACAAACAATATTGACAGGAAAGAGTAGGCTGAAACTTAAGCTTTTTTACCAAACATATTTTAATGGGAAATTCTTTTTTCTACTGGGTTTAGACAATACAAAGGCAAATAATAAAAAAATAAATAAAAAATCAGAAGCATAAACAAGCAATTCCAAACATTTTACACACAATAATGATCAGAACCTAGTTTTATGTATTATACATTATTGAATATGTCTTTTTCATTTGCAAAGTAAACATTTTCTTAATTCCTTAATTTACAACTACTCGACAAGTTTACCCATTCACAGATTTACATCTATATTTGATATTTGCCCTTGTTTTTTATATACACCTATTTGCCCAGATTTTTTTCCCAAACATCTTTAGAATACAGTAAAGTTTATTATTTTGATTGATTCATAATTCTTATATCTTTCTTCAGCAGCATGAAAATTGGATTATTGTGGTTTCCCCCAATCCTCTACACAGTGGGTAATGTGTGGAACTATGAGAGAACAGTACAGCATATACAGTTAATTCTGATTCTGAACGTCTCTTTAGTTTCATATAATACAGATTTTAAACATTTTTGTTTGAGATTATTTATAAACCTGTTTTTGTACATAAGTTCTGATCAATTATCATAGAAACAGAAAATTATTTCCATTCATTGTTTCTCCTTCAAGATCAGTGATCATACTCCTAGGTTGATTTTTGAATGACCAATTTACCAAATATTACAAAACATCCTTTTACTTATCCAATCCATGGCTTGTCAGCTCATTGGTGAATTTCATGTTAGTTTTCTTAATGGAAATATTTTATATAGCACAATTAATGTGAGCACAAAAAATGGATAGGCTTTATTAGGATCATCATTAGCATAAACCTCTCTCCAGTTTTGCTCCCCTAAGTCCACCTTCAGGGCAGCAATGGGTTCTGGTTCCCATTGGGTCGAATTAATTTACAAGTGTTTAACCTATTTTCATTTTTTCAGTTAAAAATTGAAATATAGCCCCTTGCCATTTATGGGTAATGCACCTAATATTTTGCTCTTAGTTTTGTTTGTGAATATGTTGTTTATCAAAGTAGCAGCATCTATTGGTATTCTACTTGGTCTCATAATCACAGGATGTAGACTGTATATTGTATTAAGTCTGTTGCTCCTTTATGTTCAGCTGGGTTTAACAAATCTGTATTATAATCTTTTATTTTTGTCATTTAATTTGTCAAACATACCTGTTAATACTGTATATACAGTAATTGAGTGTATTAGGGCAGGTTCCTGATGTTCTGTATACACAGCTGAAGTTAATATTTAAAAAAAAAATTCAACATTACTTTCTTCAGTAAACATTTCACAATGTATTATATAGTATTTGACTTATTAATCCTATTAATCATAACAACTCATATCCTTCCAGACCTACATCATAAACTCTCGTTTTCAAACCAGGTCTCAGTTACAGCAATAACATTAAACATGGATTTACTCAGATATCTTGATCTTAGGGAAGTTGGTGTCTACTGCTACAGTGTGTTATTGGTAAAGCACCTTCATTTTCACATTACTATTGATCTTTTCTATGTTCTGTGCAACACTCACAATTGTTGTTGATGGTTTTGTAGAAGTGGGTTTTCATGTCAATATCATTTTCAGTCTCATACAAAAAGTGTGTGTGGTCAAGTTTTTCATGTTCAGATTTTCATATTTACTGCCTAGTCTGTGTAAATGATCACCCAAACAAACACCTTCTCATTAATGTCTCTGAACGGAACTGAATAGTCCTCATCAAAATTGATTTATGCAATAGCTCTTACTAATGCCCAAACCCAGATCCAAACAATCCACCTTCAATAATGTCTCCAAAAGTAAAATATTCCATGGGATCAGCACAAGCAGGCAAGATGTTATAGTTCCTCAGTTACTTTGGGTTTTCTGGGTGCATCATCACTTTACAGTTTCATGTCCATGTTGCTTGTATCTTGTTTTTCTTGCTGTAGGATGGGTTCATGTTTGGGAGTGTTCTGTTTAGTTAGAGGCTTATTCAAGTACATCTTGCTCGCTTTAGTTACTTTGCTTGCCTCAGCCAGGGCAGGTTCTGTTTAACTATCCTCTCAGGGAAGAATATGGCAAGCTGTGACTGTTACATTGAATGATCATGTTCTAATTTCCAAGAGTTTCAGGCATGTTTTTCCAAAGTGGAGCATCTGTTGGGCTGTCCTTCCCAACATTACCTCCGGGTGCAGTACTAGCATGTTTGGTATATGGTATCCAGTCTGCTTATGATTAAGTACATCATTCTTGTGTACGTTTCTAGTTCAGCAGTTCCTTGCTCTAGGCCATCATCATATTACCTTCCTTTTTAACATGGTTCTCTGTTTGTTTGACTTCATTCATGTGATGAAGTAGCTTTGCTTTGCTGTTCAGCCATTTTGCTTAGCTGATCTAACATAAAGTTCAGAGATTTCCTGATCTCTACCATCTCTTTCTAAGCTACATTAATGATATTATTTGGTGGCATTTTGAGTTCTGCTTTTTGTTTTGCTTTTGCCTTCACTTTGTTTGTAACTAACAGAACTCCACAGGGTGTTGCCATCTTGTTTCAGGCTCAGGTCTCCCTTGAATGATTTCCTGAAACAGCCTATGTCTATGTCTTGGCCATTCTTTCTGTGCTGACCAATCAGGTCAAAGTAAGCTAGACCTTAAGCTTGAGATTTCAGGTAATGTTTTTGTTGTTTTCTGGCGTGTTATCTATAATTAACAAGCAAGTGGTGTAGGTATCAATAGCTAGCTCATTAGCTACTGTTATATGACGGCAAGTAAAAAAAATTATGCAAGTTGCACCTTGCCACATTCAGAAATGAGCAGTTTGTATCCTTTCGAAGAAAGCAACATTTGTGGTGAATTTTATTCCCTTTATGGAAAGACCAAGGTTTTTGCTAGTAGAGTTCATAGGAACAGCTGGATAGCATAGCGGATCAGACCATTCCCCTGCACATAGCGGATAAGACCATTCCCCTGCACACAGCTGACAAGATTTAAATTATCAGTCCAGGCAGGAATCAGGAACAGCAGCAAGGCAGTAAGAGGTTTAGGCAGGGTTAAAGTAAGTTTACACTGAACAATTTTCACTTTGATAAAGCCATATACGAGTCAAATTAAAGTTTTTTATATAGTGCATTTTATAACAGATGTTGCTTTTTAGCAGCTATACAGAAAATCCCCGTCCAAGCCCCCAACAAGCAAGCTAAGGGCAAGAGTGACACAGAAAAAATACCCTAAGGGTGTGAGGAAGAAACCATCCTCCACTGAACAAGAGTCTAGCAAAATAATAACAAAATCACAAGAGAAATATGAATAAGAATTAACTATTAATATACAATCTAGAAGATACACAGTGTATTCTACAGGTCACCAGTGTGTATATATATATATATCTAACAAGCAGTCATCATGTTCATTCAGTAGTTATTCTGTAATATTGGTGGAAATAATTCTTTTGTGGAAATAATCTTTTACATGTCACCAAAAAATATGGGAGAATTAAAGAATGGAACTGTCTAAACGAGCCACACATTCAGCAGAAAATCAACAGCAAATCACCAAAAAAAGGAAAGTCATGAAACCTGTCTGCTGATACATCTTCCCATAAAACATACAGTGAATCCCTAATATTACAAATCAGTACCTACAATCTCTCCTTTGGTAGTCCTCTATACAGAGTGCATGTAAAGTTCACCTTCACTTGAGCACTTTTTGTCACCCCTGCCAGCCATGTATTACACGTAGTGGGTTTAGTGGGGCATAAAGATTGGTTAGTGAGGCACTAAATGAACTCTGATGCCTGTCCTGCTTTAAAAACAGCATCTCAATCAGCTGTAGTTATGGACAACATAAATACGGACAACGAACAACAGAAAAATAACGTTTCCCATTGTTGTTACACAATGCTGTTACTATTAATGTGACTATATTTTGGTGTGAGCATCCCACATTGTTCAGGTTTGTTGAGGTACCCTGAGGTAGAAAAGTATAATATGCCTTTCTAAAAAAGACTATTAAATATACAGTCATGTTTGCAATGGATAGGGCACTCAGCAAGTGAACACTCCATGCCACTTATGTTGCTTGAATGTGGGAAGAACTGAATACGCCAGCTGAGTCCTTTGATTTTTAAGAAGGTAAGGGTGCATTTCTGCATTTGAGGGATCCTACACTCTTTGCCTGCATCATTAGCTTTGAGACACAGCTAGCAAGAGAAGAAGAAAGCAAGACGCACACCTGACAAAAAAAAATCACCTTGCGTATTTAAGGTGGCAGTAACTTCAGCCTATAAATACCTATGAGGTGTGGAAAGGGATTAAAAAATTGAGAAGAGGTGGTACAACCTGTTGTTTACAAGCGTTAAGACTGAACAGCTACCATAAAAAATCTGACCTCAAACTTACTTTGAAAATTGATTTTTGCATTTTAATGTGTACATTTAAAGGCTATGTATTGCTACTATTATGCAGAGGAACAAGACTCAACTTTCCACCAAGCACACAGTGCAAGCAGAACGTTTTTATTTCCTTGCATCAGGAACCACACAAATCTTTTGGAAGCATCATTTGCAGCAGTACCTTGCATATCAAAAATATTTGCTGTAGAACATAAAACATTGCTCTAGTATTGCACTCAAATATCATGATATCATAGCGATCCCCACCACATGTAATTTAGCTCTAAAATGCAACATTTGGTCTAGCTATGCATGTCTTTGTTTGTCCTGCAGTTCTGTGTGGATCACTGAGACTGTGTACCGAATGCTGGCAGGTCTAAGTGCTGATTGTGCCTCAATCATAAGCTGTAAAAGTTCTAAATATAGGCCCAAACCTCTCCAGGAGCCAGCAATGCAATGCATGGAGAAAGGCTACTGTTTCATTGTATGACTGCTGTTCAGTAGAATTTCACAGGAGAACTGAAGGCCACCTCCAGGTTTAGGCCTATATTTAAGGCAGAGGAATGTCATCTGGAATGAGCGTCTTGTCTTGATGAAACGGATCGTTTTTACATACTGTGAAATTCAACCACGTTCTGGAAAACCACATCTAAAAGCATTCTTGGATTCTTAACCCCAGTGGAAAAAAGCCAGTATTGAATCTTATCATTGCTTTTAGATTCAAGCATGGGTAAGAACAGCTACCAGTTAGGTCTGTTACATCCTAATCAATACTATTTTAATCATTGAGAAGTTTGGAACTATTATTGTTATTTTTTGTGTAATTGTATTGTAAATTACCCAGTGAGTTACGCAGTGAATTACATGTACTTCTTTTTATATTCACGACCGTGTTTTGTTTGTTCAGTGTCAAATGCACTGATCGCTTGGGTAATAGAAGGGTTCACATGTCATGTTTTGTTTGCAAGGTGAAAGTGCTCTGTGTGGTCTTTTCTTCTTGTGGGTTTAACAGAAGACACCCTCAGGGAAAGCCTAACGCATGTCTGTAACTTATAGTTTATTTCTATTTAATCTGTCTGTATTTAAACACTGTAGGTAATGCTGCAGCTCCACCCTTCATTCACTGATTCAATTCAATTCAACTTTATTGTCATTATACCAATACAGGGTTGTACAGTATAACAAAACACGGTCAGGCTCCTTCTCCAGTGCAGTTGAATAATGTGTATATATATATATATATATATGTGTGTGTACAGTGCAGGTGGGAAAATAGCAGCTTAATGTTCAGTAACAGCCGAATGCTTTGTACAGATGTTCAGTATAGATAAGTAAATATAGATAAATAAGAACAAAATAAAAACAAAACTGGATGTTCAAGTATACAGGTTTGAGTTAAAGTGCGGTCCTGTGAGGTAGAGGAACTAGAAATCAATAGCAGTCTTTAGTGATGTAATCAGGTTCTGTTAGGCGCTGCTGGTGTGACCAGTTTGACAGCTCTAGGGTAGAAACTGTTCCTGAACCTGGTGGTTCTGGCTCGGATGCTCCGGTACCTCTTTCCGGAGGGCAGAGGTTGGAAGAGGGGATGGCTGGGGTGTGTGGGGTCTGAGGATATGTGGACTGCTTTCCTCAGACATCTCTTGTCATAGATGTCCTGTATGGGTGGGAGGGTAGATGCGGTGCTGTGCAGTCTTTCCCACCCTCTGCAGAGCCTTTCCATCCTATACTGATAAGTATAGAATGGAAACAAGAGTTCAAACAAGCCCTGAAACACCCAGCAGAAAATTGGTTTATCATTTGTTTTTCTCTGTGGTGTCTAGAAAGTTACTCGCTGGGTAGAATTTAGAGCTTAACTGAAGCACTAGATTAACTAATGGTAACTAAAGGTCAAACAAACGTCACTCTATACCCTGCGAAAATCTCAAACACTGCAGAAGATACATTCTGGTGCCTAAATGCAGCAGAATGGAAATGCTGCGACAAAGTTGTGTAAACCAAACCTCAGATCCTATCACAAAGTTATAGTGATTTGAGTGTTGTACTTATAAATCAGTAAGTCAACACACTATCTATTATTGTTTTCTCATCATTTCTGCCCAATAAGTGCTGGGATCGGCTCAAGCCCCTTCTACAACATAGAAGGACAGACGGCCCAGATGAATGAATTAATTAATTAATTCATTAATGTTCTTGACTCTTCTCTCTGTATTGTAAAAGCATAACTTGGAAGTAAAGATTGTGTACACTGTCTTTGTGCCAACTATGCATGCTAAGAAAACTATAACCTCCCATTTTATATTATAGTATGACTTGGACGAAGCATGAATCAAAAACCAGAATATTCTTCAATCGCTACATTTCATCATATGTGTGGTGATGAAGTTGGCATTGAATAATGCATCTGTCGTACCTGAATCTATCCTATATCTCTACCTGTCCTACAGAGTTTTGCTTTGATAGTCAAGGTTTAACACTTCTGACCGGTGTTTCCAATTTCATCTAGATGAATACATGTTTACTGATGTGCAGTCAGGGTGCTTATATTTATTAGAAGGGTTGGACAGATGGAGTTATAACAAAATTTAAAAAATTCAGGTGACCTTCATGGCAGAGTTTGGGGTTTAAATCCCTATTTGGACTGTAAACATTTGGTTTTCTCTGAATATTGATTACACTGACTGGAGAATATGCTGGCAATTAAATTTAGTGATGTTCAAACTGCCTATTTTCCCAACAATAGGGAAGGAACACCTAAAACCTCACAGTGTTAACTTAAAATCTGTCGTTTTTAATGATCCATGCAGTTGGTACTGATGATACTAGTGTTAATGGGGCCATGATCAAATTGTCTTAAATTCTCAGTGCTAAAATGAACCAACTGTTGATTTTTTATAGGGGGGCAGAGTCATGGATTATCCAGCATTTATAGATTACATGTCATAATCCTTCTGGGTCACAGGCAATATAGCAACCTTTAAAAAGCATGGGTATTGGCCTGGCACAGTTCTGATTTCCTGTAGACAAGGATATTAGAGCCACTACTGATAGACCTGTATGACCATACACTTTCACACATTGCAGATTCAGCTACTTCTTTCACACTATGGCCTTTGGCATGCCCAAATGCGATTGCCAGTCTTTAACATCTGCTTTGGAGCCATTTTCCACACATCAAGCTAGACATTCACTGCTCTGCACCACCTCTTCTCAATCTATGAATCCTGTCACAAACCCTGCATGCGAAATGCCCTCTGCAGTATTACTTCCACCCTAAACATGCAAGGTCACTATTTTTTGTCCAGGAAATTTAGAGATATATAAAAATATATCAACAACTACAGTGCTGGCCAAAAGTATTGGCACCCCTGCAATTCTGTCAGATAATACTCAATTTCTTCCAGAAAATGATTGCAATCACAAATGCTTTGGTATTAATATCTTCATTTATTTTGCTTGCAATGAAAAAGTCAAATCAATTGTCATTTTACACAAAACTCCAAAAATGGGCCGGACAAAAGTATTGGCACCCTCAGCCTAATACTTGGTAGCACAACCTTTAGACAAAATAACTGCGAACAACTGCTTCCGGAAACCATCAATGAGTTTCTTACAATGCTCTGCTGGAATTTTAAACCATTCTTCTTTGGCAAACTGCTCCAGGTCCCTGAGATTTGAAGGGTGCCTTCTCCAAACTACCATTTTGAGATCTCTCCACAGGTGTTCTATGGGATTCAGGTCTGGACTCATTGCTGGCCACTTTAGAAGTCTCCAGTGCTTTCTCTCAAACCATTTTCTAGTGCTTTTTGAAGTGTGTTTTGGGTCATTGTCCTGCTGGAAGACCCATGACCTCTGAGGGAGACCCAGCTTTCTCACACTGGGCCCTACATTATGCTGCAGAATTTGTTGGTAGTCCTCAGACTTCATAATGCCATGCACACGGTCAAGCAGTCCAGTGCCAGAGGCAGCAAAGCAACCCCAAAACATCAGGGAACCTCCGCCATGTTTGACTGTAGGGACTGTGTTCTTTTCTTTGAAGGCCTCGTTTTTTTTCCTGTAAACTCTATGTTGATGCCTTTTCCCAAAAAGCTCTACTTTTGTCTCATCTGACCAGAGAACATTCTTCCAAAATGTTTTTGGCTTTCTCAGGTAAGTTTTGGCAAACTCCAGCCTGGCTTTTTTATGTCTCTGGGTCAGAAGTGGGGTCTTCCTGGGTATCCTACCATAGAGTCCCTTTTCATTCAGACGCCGACGGATAGTACGGGTTGACACTGTTGTACCCTCGGACTGCAGGGCAGCTTAAACTTGTTTGGATGTTAGTCGAGGTTCTTTATCCACCGTCCGCACAATCTTTTGTTGAAATCTCTCGTCAATTTTTCTTTTCCGTCCACATCTAGGGAGGTTAGCCACAGTGCCATGGGCTTTAAACTTCGTGCGACACTGCGCACGGTAGACACAGGAACATTCAGGTCTTTGGAGATGGACTTGTAGCCTTGAGATTGCCCATGCTTTCTCACAATCTGCTTCTCAAGTCCTCAGACAGTTCTTTGGTCTTCTTTCTTTTCTCCATGCTCAATGTGGTACACACAAGGACACAGGACAGAGGTTGAGTCAACTTTAATCCATTTTAACTGGCTGCAAGTGTGATTTAGTTATTGCCACCACCTGTTATGTGCCACAGGTAAGTAACAGGTGCTGTTAATTACACAAATTAGAGAAGCATCACAAGATTTTTCAAAGGGTGCCAACACTTTTGTCCACCCCCTTTTTTATGTTTGGTGTGGAATTATATCCAATTTGGCTTTTTGACAATTCTTTTTGTGGTTTTCCATTGAAAACAAATTAAATGAACATTTTAATATCAAAGCATTTGTAATTGCAATCATTTTCTGGGAGAAATGGAGCATTATCTGACGGAATTTCTGGGGTGCCAATACTTTTGGCCAGCACTGTATATTTTCAGTGCTAACAAGTCAATGTAGCATCATAATAGACCCTAAACCACGTTGTGACATATCTTATTACGATACCGATTAGGTTTTATCATATCATCAACCCCTAAACTGGTTAAACTGGCATCCTCATACTGATGTCCTCAAGTTGCCCACCCCCTCAAACCCTTTTGAGAGTGTGTGTGAGACTGTGCGCATGGTGTCATCAGCTAATAACAGAGCAGATGGTGAAAGAGTAAACATGATGAATGCGCCACGCACACACATTCACATGTCTTTTACTGCGCTCCTCAGTCCGTCGACAAGCTGAAACAAACACTTTTTTTCTCAATCATCCGGCTGAATGCGATATCATCAGCACAGCAAAGTGTCTCCCCGTCAAACGGCGGATAAGACAGATACGGCCGCCTGCGTGCAGCTCCACCGGCTATTACTGTCCGAAATGATACGAAGCCGCCAGCGTCATCTTCAATCTGTCCCGGCCCGTTTGAGCAGCTCCGCTCCAGCAGCAGTGCTGAGGCCATCAGGCTCCTCCACTTTATTCCTGGATGGCTCCAAATTGCTTGGAAATTATGCCTGTCATAATCATTACATCATGTTGCCTAGCAATTTGCCACCATCCCCGCGGCAACATTACTGCGGGGACTGATGTGCTTCTGTTTGGTGAAGTGCATTATGGGAGAGGGGTACATGTCAAGCTTTTGGTGTGATGACCCATTCATTTGTACACAGACACAAATATATTTAAACGTCAAGTGATATCTTACATGATATACTCTATATGGCCAAAGGCATGTAGACAGCCTCCCTAACTACTGCAGTCAGGTGTTTTAGCCATACCTATTGCTAACAGATGTTTAAGATCAAGCACATATCTGGCAGTACAATGGGTCATGAAACTAAAGATCAACAACTGCGCAGGCTTAAAGCAGTAGATAAAATATTACAAAGTAGCTGCCAAATGCCCAAGTGTGTACCGTGTACAAAACCCATCACTTACTACTGTATTGCTAACTGCCTATGGGGCAACTTCAGCACAAAAACGCTGAGGGCTTCATGTAAAGTTTTTCCATGGCCAAGCAACTGTACAAAAGTCTGTGATCACAAATTGAAATGCCAAGCGCTGGCTGAATGGAGAAAGGCACATCAACACTGGACTCGGGAGCAGTCAAACTGTGTTCCCTGGACTGATTAAGTTAATATTTCTGAGTGTGATGGATGAATCAGGGATTTGTGGATACCAAAAGAATGCTATCTTCCGGATTGCATAGTGAAGTAAGTATAGTTAGTAAGGTTTGGTGGAGGGGGGATAAAGGTCTAGAGTTGTTTTTCAGGGTTTGGGATGTCCTCCTTAAAGTGTCCAGTAAAGGACACAGCAGATAAAAAGAAGGATACAGCATAAAAAGACATGTTAGACAGATGAATGCTAACAACTAAGTTTATATGAATTAATATGAATTAAAAAGTAGGCAGGTGCATAAATTTGGGCACCCAAAAAAAAACATAACTCAATATTTAGTAGATCCTCCTTTCGCAGAAATAACAGCCTCTAAACGCTTCCTATAGCTTCTAATGAGAGTCTGGATTGTGGCTGAAGGTATTTGAGACCATTCTTCTTTACAAAACATCTCTAGTTCATTCAGGTTTGATGGTTTCCGAGCATGGACAGCTCTCTTTAAGTGACACCACAGATTTTCAATAATATTCAGGTCTGGGGACTGAGATGGCCATTCCAGAACGTTGTACTTGTTCTTATGCATGAATGCATTAGTAGATTTTGAGTAGTGTTTAGGGTCGTTGTCTTGTTGAAAGATCCAGCGCATCTTCAGCTTCGTCACTGATTCCTGGACATTGGTCTCCAGAATCTGCTGATATTGATTCGAATCCATGCGTCCTTCAACTTTAACAAGATTCCCAGTCACTGTACTGGCCACATAGCCCAAAAAAGCCCTTTAAAAGTTGTTTTGAGACTCCCATGCTGCGACTCTTCAGAGAAGATGCAAAGAGGAGAAAAACTTAAATACCTTAAATACCTTAAATAATAACCTTAAATACCCTTTCTCATAATTGGAGTCGCCTGTGTATGGAGGTCAAGGGTCACTGAACTTACCAAACCAAATTTAAGTTCCAATAATTAGTTCTAAAGGTTTTGAAATCAATAAAATGACAACAGTGCCCAAATTTATGCATCTGCCTACTTTTGTTTAACCAATTATTGCACACTTTCTGTAAATCATATAAACTTCATTTCACTTCTCAAATATCACTGTGTTTGTCCCCTATATGATATATTTAACGCAATTTTTTTATCCAAACAATCAATGCTTTATAAAGGTAAATTAGGAAAATTAACAAGGCTGCCCAAACTTTCGGACCCCACTGTAGATAGATAGATAAATAGATAGATCTCTTTTAGGCTCATCAACTTAAATGTTTAGCCTGGAAAGTGACCCCTGATGAAGGACTAGAGGATGGGTACAGATGGACTACAGTCTGTAACTGTACTCCAGCGAGGTACAAGAAAGGTTTCTGGTGAACTGGCTGGGGATTGTGTGTTACTAGTATGAGTTTCTTTCAAGTCAATATGGAGCCTGAGGAGCAGTAAATATTTTGTCCTTGAACTTTGTCTGTCATTCTCATGTGCTTATGGAGGTGGCCCTCCCCCCCTCACCCACGCTGGTTCTGTGTGATTGTGTTTACTTTTCATTTTAAAGGCGGCCCACTCCTCAGAGCATTTTTTGCCTTTCTCAGGGAATTCCTCAGCTCATTTAAAACCTCCTGCCACAACATAAAATTCCTCACGACTTCTCAAAACACCTCCCTCTGTAGAACACGTATCTGAAGAACACACATTGCAGTTTACATCTACAGCACAGCTATAATGCTATAGTGTTACATATAATAGTTTATTGCCATAATAATATATCAGGGCATACGTGGCACAACAAACTTAACACACACAAAACAAACTGTATATTAATAAATCATTAAATAAATCAGGGAATTTATTGTGGCATGCTGAACAAGAGGAGTCAGAAGAGCCCATAATGTCTGCTTTAAAATGCTCTTTTAAGTGATGTCATGCTTAAGTGAAGTTCACCTGAAATACGTTTAGCCTAGCTGTTAGCTATCCTTGGCTATCCCATTCTAAGGCTGATCCTCTAAAGAGAGTTCATCCTTTATAAAACATTAGAACTGTGTATTTTAATACCCACTACAATCACTATACCCACATTTATACTCAGAGGTGTCTACGTTTTACTCCACAGTGTTACCCACCACTTTTGTCTTTGGGAAACAGGCTGAGAGCTGGTGAGGCTGTGACTGGAGTAATACACCGTCTGGGTCTCTTCAGTGCACTACAGGTCTTTAATGTGGTCAAACACAAATTTGCATTATTGTAGAGGTGGGTTTGACATTGATACAGAGGATATACACACGTGGACAAAATTCTTGGTCCCCTCGGTTAATGAAAAAAAAACCTACAATGGTAACAGAAATAACTTTAATCTGACAAAAGTAATAATAAATAAAAATTCTATGAAAATGAACAAATGAAAGTCAGATATTGCTTTTCAACCATGCTTCAACAGAATTATTTAAAAAAATAAACTCAGGCCCGGAGAGAAATGATGGTACCCATAAATATTTTGTTGCACAACCTTTTGAGGCAATCACTGCAATCAAACGATTCCTGTATCTGTCAATGAGACTTCTCCACCTCTCAGCAGGTATTCTGGCCCACTCCTCATGAGCAAACTGCTCCAGTTGTCTCAGGTTTGAAGGGTGCCTTTACCAGACGGCATGTTTCAGCTTCTTCCAAAGATGCTCAATAGGATTTAGGTCAGGGCTCATAGAAATTTTCCTCCTGCGTCCCGTCCAGGGAGGTTGGCTACAGTCCCATGGATCTTACATTTCTGAATAATATGTGTGGTACACACCTTGTCACCAAACAGCACAGTGACTACCTGTAGCCCTATATATAGGCCCACTGACTGATTACATGATTGTAGACACCTGTGATGCTAATTAGTGAACACACCTTGATTTAACATGTCCCTTTGGTCACATTTTTCAGGGGTACCATCATTTCTGTCCAGGCCTGTTTCATTAGTTCATTTTTTTAAATTATTATGTTATTTCTGTTACCATTGTGGGTTTTTCTTTCATTAACCGAGGGGTACCAACAATTTTGTTCACATGTGTATGATACATGTGTATGATATACTCATCACACACACTTTACCCTGTTCATCAAAGGCCAAGACCACAGGATCAACTCTAACTAGGCATTATTTGGGTAGTGGATTATTCTGAGCACTGCAGTGACACTAGTGAGACACTAGTGAGATTTTAGTGAGTGTCGTGAGTGGTGTAGAGTGACTAAATAATCTGATCACTCTGCCTGTCTGTCACTCTGTCTGTCCTTTGCAACTGTAAAACACTTTTACAGTTACTCTGGAACTGTAAAGTCAAAGACTTAGACTTCGACTTGCTAGTTATCTTCTAATCCTTCATCAGTGGTCAATTCTTGATTGCAGGACTCTATTGGTCTGATATTTTTGGTTGGTGAACTAACTCAGTCACAGGCAGTCGTTCATACACTCCATGCTACTTGTAGTACTACTGCTTAAACTACTACTAATGCCACTATTAATAAAGCCATCCCATAAAGGAACCTGACTGTGTATGTGTCTGTGTATCACTGTGTCAGGAAATGAGGGTGAGGCATTGCATACTGTATCGGTGTACGTATAAACACCAGCTCTCATACAGAATTGAAAGAGAATTATTCAGTACGAAGGAATCAGCAGAGGACACAGAATGTTGTGCTTTACTACAAAGTCGAGATAAGAGAGCAGTTTTATTCCCAGTATGGAGTTACAGACAACGCTAATATTTCTAATGTGACTCAGGGGAAGTGCGTTGGAGGACGCAGCACAGACATGAAAGCACTCGATTTGTTTGAAGATGGATTAACGCACGACAAATAACAACGTAAAAACTCATTTGGGTTTGTGTCAAGTTGGTTTCGACTGAAGGTTGAACTGGATGTTTTGTGCTGTAACTAATCTGAAAAATCGCAGTCTTTAAAAAGCTCAGCAGGATGGGCGATAATTGAACTGAAAATGCCAGAATCTTCTTTGCAAAGGTGAATAAAAAGATCTCATTGATTTCTTGTGTGTGTTTTTTTTCATTCAGAGATCAACAATGATTTACTTAGTAAATAAACCCGAGCCGTGCAGTGACATTAGTATAAATCTTTGATTCTTTTCTACCAGTTAACACAGCTGTCAGAGTCCTTAATGAAATAGCTGGGACATGCTATGGTCAAAAACAAAAAAAACAATTAACATATAATTAACACAAAAGTATGCATATTAAATATCAGTATTCCAAATATTCAGTCCATACTATTGTGCCCCTACTGTCACTCCTGCACTGCTGAACTTAAAGCCAACATTAAACATAAAGCCAATGAGTTACAGCCAAGTGCTCCCAACAAAAGGTGCTCCCAGAGAAGTCACTGCAACTGTAGTTCAAGTTTCAAGTTCCAGGTTTGTTTGTCATATGCACAACATGTCAGGACATTTATGCATCAAAATGCTTTTGGTGAGGCTCAGGTTGGTGCTCTACGGGAGGACAAAAATGTATATATACTAAACATTAAAATAAAGAGATATAAAAGTTATATTAAATAAATACAAAATACACAAAATATACACAAAATACTGAATATACAGAGACAAGAGGGATCTGTAGAAATTCTGATATGTACATTTATGAGACAGGTATAGTCTGAGAGAGAGTGGAGCTAAATATAAATATAAATATGTTTATGTCTATTCCTGTTGTATAAAGTGACTTAGTGATGTTGTCCATGTAGTGATATATAGAATATTAATAATAAAGTGTCCCAGTGCAGTGGTGTTGGTTGTGTTGGTGGTATTGGTGGTGTTGGTGGTGTTGGTGAAAGGTTCACAGCTTATTCAGGAACCTGATGGCTTGTGGGTAGAAACTGTTCATTACTCGGTTTGTTCTGGCCTGGATGCTGCGGTACCTCCTCCCTGATTGCAGTAAGGTGAACAGGTCGTGTGCTGAGTGGCTGCAGTCCAACCGGATCTTCTTGCTGGAAACCTACAGTACCAGTCGAACATTCATATAAGGTTTTGTTATTTTTAGCTTCATGCTTTGCTTTAGAATAAAGGTGAAGAGATCAAACTATAAAATAGCACTCATGGAATTATGCAGTCTCCTTAAATCTCTCCAAAATGGCAACTTTACAGGAGGATAACACAGCTTTCTCAGCTTGCAATGGAGGTTGAGAAAACAAGCCATTTTGGGTGAATTGGTCTGTCCAGCATGAATATTAATTAAATTGAAATGGTAACAAGAGCTTTAAATTGTAAAAAAAGGGAATTAAGTTTTTGCACAAAGAATATATAATATAGGTGTCAATACGGCAAAAAATACAATACGGTGATACATCAAGAGTATATGTGATATAACAGGATATTTATTTTTCAGACATCTCATCAGCTGGAACTGTTAAGCACAAGCCTGTGGAGTTTTTAATACTCTGATTGTGTTTTAATTTTGTGTACAGTGTTTTATGTAACATATCAAGTGACATAATTTCAAGCAACTGGTATTATCAGGTCAACAGACAATAAAGTGAAACAGAAGATATTTAACAGTGGTGCTGGCGCTGCATTAAATAAGAGAGCTGTTCCCGGAA
>JAMWET010003934.1:212500-257500 GCA_024036415.1 Prochilodus magdalenae | reverse complement strand
CAGCATTCCTTAACTAGCACTTCACCACAAAGCCCAACAAATGCTTTAAATGCTTCAAATTCAGTAGACAATTGAGGCCCTTCCTCAGTTATGAGCTCACCCATTAATAGAAGCTCGTAATCGACATAGCTTCTCTTCTATGGCCCTGTAGGGGGAGACAGTAGAGCTTCTATGCACTTGTCAAAATGGCTTTCTTCAGTGTTTGCTAACATATGTGTTGTAGAACCTCTTTCACGACTGCTCTGGGACATGTCACGACCCCAATGAGGGTTCAAAGGGAACCACTCCTTTAGGTATTATCTATTCATCTGTGCAATGTGCAACAGTCTGAATTTCATAGATAAACAAAGTTTTTATTTTTATTTATTTATTTATTTTTCCACTGAAACCCACTGAAATTGAGAGCTGCTAAGAGATGTTAGTGTAAATTTTGCCAGGGTAAACTTGCTGGAACAAATAGATTCTGTCTCTGTACAGATGGATAAACTACAAATGGCCGCTGTCGAGCCATTGCTCTCCCTCTGCTGCTGCTCGCAGTGCTGTGGGGGGTGTGCACCGTGTTCAGAAGTGCCACAGTCGCAGCAGGAATGACTTTAAAACTTTAAGTGGTTGTTTCTGCTTGGTTGTACAAGTTGTGTTTGTGTGTTGCACATACTATTTCATGCTAGCAATGTGGGTTTTGTGGCTACCATATACAAGAAGCATGTGGCTATTGATGACCTGCCTGCTTCTGGGCCATTTCAGACAGCGCTATGGGACAATTTCTGCTGTTGTGTTCAACAGAACACAAGAGCTTTTCCTTAAAGTCCTACGTGGTCAAGGCCAAGTGCTTATGCTCCAGTGCACATGAGTGGAGCTCTTGCTGGCATCTATACCACAGTGGACAGTTGTGAAAACTGAGAGCGGCTGAAGAGGTGCTGCTGCTGTTGTTGCCGCTCCCAATGGCTTAAGGATTTATGCCATGAGCTGGAAGGAGATCCACTGTGAAAAAGAAGGACACAGCACTCAGCATCTCTGCTGTGGTGCCCAGAGTCATAGGATGTGGTCCCATGAGAGGACTAGGAGGGGGGCACACATGGCCAAGGAGCATGCCCCATCTTTATTTACAGGAGTTGTGGTTTACATTCCAAAGCGCCTGCTTGACAGGAGACAGAGGTGGGGTGGGATGGGGTGATCTGTCTCTGTGAGGTCACTGTGGTGGCTCTCCTTAAAAAGTGGTGCTATGTAGCGGCTTGCTACTGGCCCACAAGGCCATGGGAGGAGCCTTGCAGGTAGTGCGGGTAGTGAGACAGTAAAACTCTAAATAGTTGTTACTGTTAAGATGTTTACACCTTTATGTGTTGCTTGCACTAGCATCATGTGGCTATAGATGACCTGCCTACTTCCTGCTGTAAAATTAGAATACACTCATGTAATATAGTAGTTATTTGAGAATGTGGTTATTGCCCTTCTTTCATGATTATGGTCAACTGATATAGTTCTTATTTGTATTTGTATTTGTATGTATGATTTAAAAAGGTATACTTTTGATTGTGTTAAATTAATGTAATAAATAATAATACTATTTATATATATCTTAACTTGTCTTTTCTTTTGTCTTTAATATAATATACAAATAATTTAAATACGTCATAAGTAATAAATGATATATAGTTTAAGCAATTTACCAAACTTGAAGCTATTTTGTAATTCAAATGGGGATTTTATAACCAAGAAAGCGTCCATCTAGCATTCTTTGGTCCAATCTGGCAACCCTGCAGGCAGCGCCGAAACGCTCCCAGTGGCGATGGTGCGATGGAAGTTCCGCTACTTTTCTCTTCTCTCTTTCTTTCTCCCTCCCTCCCTCTCTCCTCTTCTCCTCCTCTCCTTTCTTCTCTTCTCCTCCTCCATCCAGACATCACATCCGGCTCAGTTGTCTGCAACTGTTTGGCGAGGAGTTTTTTTCTTTTTTTACTCCCCCTCTTCTCAGTTTAGTTTCCAGTAACGCAGTTTTGAAAACCATCTTCTGGACAATGGACAGTCCAGACTTCAACTTGGTCTTGGACTTACCTGATACAACTCGCCGCTTAACGGCAGTCCTGCTGTGATCCAAACATGTCCAAAAGCCTGAAGCAGAAGAAGAAGAAGAACCACTGGACCAACAGGGTCCATGAGGTTGTGCTTAGCCGGGACGGAGACGGACAGCTCGGGTTCACCGTGAAAGGAGGCGCGGAGATCGGTCAGTTTCCGCTGCTGGACCTCCACGGTTGCCCGCTAGTCCAGGACGAGCTTCTGCTGGAGGTGAACGACACTCCAGTGGCTGGACTGACCGTCCGAGACGTGCTGGCCGTGGTCAGGCACTGTAAAGACCCTGTCCGCCTCAAGTGTGTCCAACAAGGTGAGCTGCCTCTCGAAACACCCATTCATGTGCAGCGAGCGCGCCTGGCCGTGTTATTATTTGTGGAAACATTTAAGGAACGTGTTTGGCTTGTAGTTTATGGATCGGCTTCCCAGGAACTGTTTTAGTTTATATTGTACAGCTGTTAATCACTGTTTACGGCTAGTTTGTAGCTCTGTTGAACAAGTAGATCCCTGAAAGTACTTTAAAGTAGTTTAACAGTATAGATAGCGATAAGTATATTACAGTTTACACCTATTAAAGTGGCCAGTTAAGTGTTTACAGACTAGAGTTTACAGCTGCTTTACACTTTACAGTAGCTAGTTTACAGTTTAGAGCCGTTATGTAGTTAGGATAGCCTGTGGGTTTACAGGAAACACGGGAAGAATTGAACAGCTTTTGACTTGTTTATGAGTCGCTAAGATGCTGGCATGGTACAGTAGTTGACTGTTAAAAGGGGGCGTTATTTTTAATCCACTTGCGTTTAAACATGTCCCGCCTTCTGCGGTTCAATTGGTTAATATTATCCCGCCTCTTACGCTAGTAGCATCTAGGATTGGCTAACGACTCTCGCTCAGCAGCAGTCGGCCAATAGACAGCCGTACTAGCTAATCACAGCGAGGGAGGGATTCTTTTAGCCAATTCTGGCGCAGAAGGCGGGGCTTGCCGGAATGCAGGTGGAAAAAGGAACTTAGCTTAGCCTTATTAGCACGTTCTGTTACTGTGGCAACGGGGATATGAAAGCGTTTCCCGCGTTTTGGGGCTAAATGACCAAAACCAGTCAAAGTCAGTATGTTTAAAAGAGAAGTTGTTTGTCGTTTCTGAGCGGGTGTGCTTCTAGGAGAGATTTTAAAACAGCTGTGGCCTTTGATAACACTTTTATGAAGTTGAATTAAGTCGTTAAGTGTCTCAGCGATTCAGCAAGTGTGTCGTGTTGCTGTGCTGTGTTTGCTAGCAGCGTTAAGTGACATCTACCCCTACCGGTCACTCCTTTAGGTACTTCTCTTTGTATCTGCATTGTCTATTTGATCAGCTCCACTTACCAAATAGGCCCACCCTGTACAATTACAGAGTAGTTTCGCTGTATACTTTCTTATCCCACTTTCACCTTGTTCTTTAAATGATAGGACCACCAGCGAGCAGCTCAGCACTGGAGTGACACTGACGTGGTGGTGGTGTGTTAGTGTGTGTTGTAATGGTGTGAGTGGGTCAGACACAGCAATGCTGCTGGAGCTTTTAAACACTCGGTCCACTGTATTAAACACTACTACCTTGCTGGTCCACCTTGTAGCTGTAAAGCCAGAGGTGATGGCTCATCTGCTGTTAAAGAGTTTGTGTCACGCATCCTCTAGTCCCTTATCAGTAGTGGCAGGATGCTGCCCACAGGAGGATGTTGGCTGGATAGTTTTTGTTGGTGGACTATTCTCAGTTCAGCAATGACACTGAGGTGTTTAAACACTCCAGCAGCACTGCTGTGTCTGATCCACTCACACCAGCACAACACACTCTAACACACCACCAGTGTCACTGCTGGGAATGAGCCACCACCCAAATTATACCTGGGGGGTTCAGATCATTGAAGATCACATGTTCAATGTTCATTCTAAACTTTTATAAATATATTAAATTCTAAGCTGGATAAGCTGCTTTTTAATGACAGTGCTATATTTCACATGTCGTGTGTTCTACATCTCTTTCCATAACAATCCTCATCAAATCTTAAGAGGTTTTTAGGCTAGCTGTGCTTATCAGCTTCTGTCTGTTGGTGTCCGAGGCCTGTGGTCCTGCTATCTGTTGGATGGCAAAAAATAAAATAAGCACAGCACAGTAAGGAGCTTTGGATCAAAGTGCTGCGGTTCTGTGTTATCAGTGGGGACGTGTCTTGTGACTCTGTGAGGATTTAGTGCTGTTAAAATTCTGTGAGCGGTGCCATGCCCTTCCCTTTCTTCAGCCTTTGGGTATTAGTGCTGATTTCAGTGCTATTTTCACCGTTGTCACCACACTGGTCTGCGATGTACTCCAGAGGCAGTGTTATAGAATCTTTAGCGCTAAGATTTTTTTCACAGGGGTTGCGTAGGACACATTGTTAGAACACTGGCCTGCGAGAGCACACAGTTATTCCTTCTAATAAACAGCCCAGCGTTCAGCTCTGTCTCCTCATTATTCTCCATTATCGCTGCAATATATCATCTGATGAGTTTTCATCTACAAGCCCAAATCAGAAAAAAGGTTGAGAGAGTATGGAAATGCATATATAAAAAACAAACACACACAGTATTTCCTCCATTTACTTTGACTTTTATTTCATTGCAGAGTGTATTAAAACCAAGATACGCTCATCGCCAAAAGATTAGTTACACCCAGATGGAAGGAATGCAATGCTATTAAAAAGAACGATAAAGGGAACCATAAAAGATTATACATTTAGACCGATATGGGTAACATGTATTGAGCTACACATACAAAAGTAGTGTCTCTCAAAATGGTATTGGGCCACCATGTTTGATGTCTCATAGAGATGTCTCAGAGAGTTCCTGCTGATTTTGCAGTAGGCCTGGAGGTGGAGTGACGCCAGGCCTGTGACCATGGTGCCTCTACACATGGATTTGTTGGTCATTTCCACCAAGTCAAAAGTGGCATCTGCTTGCCGTGTTAGTCGGGCATGACACCATTGCAGTCTTTGGTGATGTTGACGTAGTGTTAGAGGCAGTCATCATAATGCTTTGCATGCCACATCGGGCAGCTGTCTGCCAATGGTTGAACACAGTGACTAATGGAGGGCATCACTGCTTGCTGAATGTCCACAGCTGAGGCTCAGTCCGGTTACAGTGATACGCCCCGTCCTTGCTTACATCAAATGCACTGCAGAGCGTCATACTTTAATCATTCGCATCCCTCACAATGTCGAATTTACCCACCAAGTTTAATTTCTGTTGGTTGATTCTTTCTAGTTAAAAATATTTGGGCAAGTGTTTTTGTTGACAATGAGTGTACATCCATTCCTGCAACACAGTCCAAAGAACAGTTGGGATGGTAAAAACATTTGTTGTGTTTTTGCTAAAAGATGTTTTGGCACCATGGACACCAAGCGATCATGCGTTTCAGGTGTTATTTGTTTCAATTCTTCCTGCAAACATTAGGCAGCAATATGTGGTATTTTTGGTTTAAAAAAATACGGACTGCAGGTAGGCCAGTCCAGTCCGTACCCTCTTTTTCAGCAGTCGTGCCTTTGTCTTGTTGAAAAATTTGTGGACGCATGAAAAGTACTTCTTCTTGATGGAGTATATGGTCCTCTAATGTCTCAGTGTACTTTTCTGCACTAATACTGCAGCATAGAAGTTTTAATGACCTTTACCAAGAGCAGCAATACACCAACCCCAAACCGTGATAGACCCTGGCTTTTGGAGTAAGCTAATCACAGTCTGATTTATGAAATTATTTTTTTCTTCTTTGGTCCGAAGCACACAGTGTCCATTTCTTCCGAGATTCCAAAATCTGATATACTTAATTATCTGACCAAAATACAGATTTACATTGTGTGATGGTCCATCCCAATTCCCTCCAAACCCAAAGAGGTTGATGCTGCTTCTGCATATGGTTAACATAAGGCTTCTGTTTGGCCCAGTAATGTTTTAAGGGGCATTTGTGAAAGTAGCTCTGTATTGTAGCGCTTAATAAAGATTAGCCAGAGTATTCTCTTGCCCATGTCGTTTTATCAGCTATTGCTAAATGATGGGGTCTTGATGAAGTATTGTCCGAGGGATGGGAGATCATGTGTGCTCAGCTTAGGCCTGTGCCCTTTCTCCTGTTTCCTTGAATGTCGAGGTAGAGTTATGCAAATCTATGCCAGTCTTTCTTTTTAGACATTTCAATAATTTTCTTAGCCTTTTGTGGACACTGAAAGATGAAACTTGACAGTAGATGAGACTTGAATCAGATTTGGCTGTACTATTTGGGGACACCCCTGAACCCAAGAGCCTAACTTTATTGTGTAGCTAAACAAACCTGTCTGAATTAAATCTTTTGGCCATATGCACTGATGGTAGACTCTATGTCTGGAGACATCCAGGAGGGGAACTACACAAAGAGTACTGGAAAGCACAGAGGTGGAATCATCAAAGTCTGACTCTGTTTTTCTTTCTGTGGTAATGGTGAGCTTGTGTTCATTGATGGGATCATGAATCAGTATAAATGAACTAAAATGATGTGAAACACACCAGCAGCCTTTTTAAAAGGATACTTTGCAGAACAATGAGTTACTGGAATGGTCTGTTAAAAAATAAATGCCATTTAGTTTCCTAACAAGATGAAATGAATACATTTTAAGTAGTCAAATTACTTTTCACTGTCGCTGTATATATGCTCTATAGCACATGGTATGCTATAATGTTTTCTGGGATTTGAAACCCTCCATTACTGAGACCATATTGGCGGCGGCCTCTAAGCCTGTGATTCACCAAGCGTTTGCATATTATTTTCCAGCTACTGAAGACGTACATGCTGCCCTTTTTTACAATGAAAGTGTGCAATGAAAGTCTGATTTTGAGCAGAGGCGCTAGAGTTTGCTAATGACAGGGTAGAGAATTGAGACAAGGACAGCCAGCACAGGTTATATTAGTAATAGAGTTTAAAAGATAATCAGCATGATTATTTACTTGAGTTTATTCATTTATTAATAAACTGGTTGGAGTAAATCATTTTAAAATGAAATCATAAATAAAGTCTGTTATATTTTGCAGTGTAGTGAAGATACCATACGTATGCATGGAGCATACATTTCTCAGCATCTCTCCTTTTAAATGTATATATATTTTAAAGATTCTCTTTAGTGACGTTCCTGCTATGATGAGTCTCCCTTCTGAAACAAGCTAGTTAAATAATGCTAAGTATTAGAGGAGTTTTTCTATCTGTCCGTTGACCGTTGATTGTCTTTATCCACTTAGAGCAGCTGGCTAGAAAGGCAAGCTGCTTCACTTAACCATTCCTCAGCCCTATGAGAGCAGGGAGTCGCTGCTTTTGATCAGACAGTTTGTGCATGTGTATTTACTGTCTGAAGAAAACGAGTTAGGTCCTCCTGGCAGAACAACATCCCACCTGGGTGGTCCACCTGCAGGCCAGCAGTGGTGCAGAGTGCTGATTCAGCAGGATGCTGACCTTGTCGAGCCAGCAGTCCAATGTATGGTTGCATCTGGGTAAAAATCGAAACAGAAAAATGTAAATGTGGTGATATGCACACATTTAGGCACCCCTAGTACAAATGACATGCTGAATGTTTTGCAGAATTTCTAGATGAAATTATACACCCACTACACAGATCACACTTCTACACATTTTAATGCACATCATACTACATTTACCATATACAAAACAACACATGCAAAAGCTATGGCACATATTGTGTTTTAATTTTTTCCATATTAATAGCTAAATAGAATTTGTGCACTAAAATCAGCAGAAAAAGGGCATATTTAAGTGTGTTCCCTGTAGAGCGTGTTTAATCTTATATGCACATTAAACATGGGATGTATGTAGGACCGGGGGCTGCAAGTGACTGTAGTATAAAAATAAGTTCTCTGTATGAATGTGAGAGTTGTGTTGGGGCTGCCCAATAAAACGTTCCTGCACTGCACAGTTTGAGCAGTGTTCTGTTTATGGCAGCAGGTGATCAGTTTATATTAGAAGCCATCCGCTATTTGGTTGCCAGGTAGTAGTAACCAAACAGTAGATGGTTTGGTTGTGTACTTTAAACCAAGGGCTAAGATTCCATCCAGGATGCTTATCCCCAGAGCAACCACAAGAAAGATATAGGGAGTCAAACTGGTCTTAAAGTGCAAGACATGAAAATCGTGTCTCTATATGTTTGGTATGAAATTAGGAACCTTGGGCCTCATTCTCCAACATCTCTTTTCCTGTAATTTGTTCTTGAAAAAGCTCCTAAGAAAGAGTCGACGTCAGATTCATGACATGTTCTTAGTCCATAGGACTGTTTACACCTTGTGCTCTTGACTGTGTTGAGACTCTCATCAGAACCAGAACACTGGTGAACATCAGAATCCTCATTAAACTGCGTAAGTGGGTTTTTGAAAAGAACGATTGGTGAACGAGGCCCATTCATCTTAACACTTTTTCAAATGTTAAGTGAGTGTAATTTTCAAATCGCTAGAGCTGCAGTTTTTCTTATAGCTAACATTATCAGCAGCATATTAAGTTTTAAAAGAGAATTATCTAAATTTCTGCATAATTAAGTCGGCAAAGTCGTTCAGGGTAATTTCATGTGAAATGCTCTATTCCAGAGGAACTTACCAAATCAGAATTGTTCATTGTTCAGTTGTTCAAGGGTTTCATTCCTCTAACATCTGTCCAGCATTGATTTATGGTAGTGCTGAATTAAATTGCCTGAAACCTCTTTTTAAATCCCTTCTTCGTGTGGTGGTACATGCAGACCTTTAAATTAAAAAATTAGCTGTTTAAGATTTGACTCCATATATCCATCACTAGCATTACATATAAAGCTCAGAGGACATACTGGTTTTGAATAGTAAATAAACTGGCTATATTGGTGGTACACAGCAAATCCCTGCAGCCATACAAGCAGTTTACATCTCAGTCATGTAATTAAATGGAGGTAAGTCCCTTATATGTGTTGAAATTTAACCCAGTAACATACAATATAAGCCTGTGAACTGCAGTAGATGAGTTTGACCTGTCAAAAACAATCAAACACCCATGTACTGTGACAGCACTACCATGCAGTGAGGTGCACTACGTTCAGTATTTAGGCAAAACTTGTGGCAATAATGACCCAAGTAACCCTGTACCCAAGTAATGGATGCAAAATAGTCAGAGATGAAACTAGAAGAGTGCTTTCCTGAAGAAAATGGAGAGTGATTGCACAACTTCAGCTTGTTGCTAGCTGGTTGCTAAGAAATAACTTAAAATGAATGGGAGTGTACCGGGGGAAGGAGGGATGAGTAAACGACACATAGAGGAGTGTGAGTCAGTATGGGTGTGGATTAGAATGTGGGGTCTGCCCTAAATAAGTTCATGCTGTTTGGTTGCTGTAAGTTAAAGAAAACAATAGGACTTGGGTAGGGAAAAGGTAAGAACTCTATCTGAGACAAGAGTGATGGGGGAAAAAAGGACAAATGGAATCGGGCTCAGACCAACATTAAATTCATGCTTGGGAATATTTGCCTGTCCTGAGATTGTCTGTCAGTTGGGTAAAAGTACAGTTCTTACTTAATGAGAAAAAAAATTCCGAACATTACAAAATTGGAATAGTGTTGATATCTCAAAAACTACAGGAGAAGGTAGTGAACCAAAAATCACTTGACCAAGAACAGGGATAAGAACAATAATAAGCTAACAGTAGTCTTGTGCATTTCACGATCGTTTATTACTATCACTGGTCCTCTCCTTGTGCCTAGTGATGTAAAGCATTTCATTCACATTCCATTTACACTTTGCATCGTTACGTTCAGGTCTGCAGGACTGTTTTCTGTTTCAGTGTCAAAGAATGTAGTGGCTGCTTTACGTCTTTCCAAAAACAAGCCGTTGCACTGTTGTAAATCTTTGCCTTTGCCACAGAAGAGAGTTTTGCAAAACAGGGCTGGTAGAAGTGAAGGTTTGTAGAGTGCTCTGTCCATCCTGATCACCAAACCGTGTCTGACCCAGTAGCTTAGATAGCCTGCTTTATACCCTGTTACCCCCAGGACTCCTTTTCAGTCCTGTGTGTTCTCAAAGACTCGGATCGAGTTCCACCCTGGGGGAAAGGTGTTAAGCCCGTTCAGACTGTCTTTGATCTTAAACTGATTAGTCACACTTAGGTAACAGATAACAAACAATGGGGGAAATAAAAAGAGCCCAACAACACATAATCATAACCTTGATTATCATCAAATTCAAATCATCGTAGAATTGACTTAAATATAATGTGGATTTACCAGATCAACGAGCGAGAAATAATTCACACTTGCAACAAATTACAGCATGCTTTTGTTAACATTAGAATTATAGTATATTAGACCGTCTGTTCTGAATATGTTAATTAGTGTGATGCAACAGTGTTGATTATTCTCAGCACAGGAGAGGTTTGTTTCAGCTCAGTGTTGTAATGTGCTTTGGGTCATCTGTAATTTCTATCTTATCTTGTTCGGCAGAAAAGAGCACATGATTAGGCCCATGTTTCATTGACCTCCTGAGGCGATGGCTATATTAGACTGCCATGAGCAATCATGTTTCTGTAGCCAGTTACACAACTGGCTGTGTCTGCTTATTAAAAATATGAGGCATAATTGTACTTTCTGTGCTGAAAAAGACTTTTTGAGGCACATTTCTTTTTCTCCTCTACTCAATCTGTGTACTAATCTATGGTGCCTGGCAATAGACTGTGGATGCTTAAGTTTTACAAAATTGGTCATGTCAAAATCAGCTTGAAATGGACCTTTTTGTACCTCGTAAGTCGTATCTTTGATCACCTTAAGAACAGTCCATGCTTCCATGTCATGTCCATGAAAATGACCACATTCTTCTATCTCTCCATTCTTCATTTAGTAGTGCCTTCTTCCTCTAAATGCTGTGAGATGTGGGTTGGTAATGAGATGTTTGTTGGTGGATCCCACCAATATATACTAACCAGCAATATTTTAGCATGCTCAAACTGTAAGTACTTACACTTGTAAACAGATTTAATTAACCACACTTTATTAACCACACTTATTTTTCTCCTCTATAGGAATGAGCATTGGGCTGGTTTTGCCGGGTAATGCTTTACTTGCTCTATGTCTGTGTATTCATCTCTAGGTACCAGCACTGGCCCCCTGTTCGGGCAGTGTCTGAGCTCGTGGTGAGTTTTAGGCTCTAAACTTTCTATACTAGCTGGAATATTATCCAATGGAACACTAAGCACGGTTGTAAGCCGCTCTGGATAAGAGCGTCTGCTAAATGCCTTAAATGTAAATGTAAATTTTTTCCTGAAGTTTTTTTTCTCTTGTTTTTGCTGTGAAAAAAGGCCTTCGATGTAAGAAGCGTATTATGGTAGTAGAGAATTGTGGATGCTCAAAGGCCCCTGTACTGTTTATTTGGGCCGATTTTGAGACCGGTTTGATGCTTGCAACAATTGCAAAAGGTCTCCAGATATCTGGTTGATCTTAATCTTCCTAGATTATCCTGTAGTGTGGGGTGTCTGTAATCCAATCTGTAGTCCTCCAATCTTCTGCCAGTGCAGCTGGCTGCCCCTAAACAGCATGTCATCCTAAAAAGCTGTTTTATTTGTTAAAATTTAGAATCTGTTAAATCTGTTTTATATCTTCCATTGACTTTCCTGCAAAACAGACAGATTCTGCTGACCGTCTATGTTCCTGTTACCCACTTTTCACAATCCAATTAAATCCTGAAGAATAAAATACCTGTGTAAAATACCGGAAAAAATATATCTAAAATAAAAATGTATGTATGACTGTAATGTTATGCCCCTGCGATGGCCCACCTGTGTATATAGAAGAATAATGTGGCTTCATACAGCATAATCTTCTGTAATCCCTCCTGCGCAAGAAATGGTTTCTCTGCGTACCGGTGCTGATCTAGGATCAGATTCCTCTCTTATTAACTATGGCTTTGTTAAAAAGAAGCAGACCCTAAATCAGCTATCCTGCTTTAAGAATCTTTGTGAATACAGGCTACTGTTTAAAGTTCTAAAACTCTCTTTCTATTTTCCGTCTTTCCTTGAGGTCCACTGTGCCCATTTACCAACCTCTTGTAGACACTTTAAAAACTGCTACATGTATGTGGGCTCCACTTTAATTGGTTGCCCTATTTAGTGTGGTCTGAAACACTGCATATAACTTCTGTTTGAATGGGTGGAGTCAAACTACTGTGGTACGGATAAGGTGATATTTGTAAGTACAGTATATTTGTAAGGACTTTACAAAAAACTTTCTTTAAGATTTAGTGTCTTTATTTTAATAGATGGACTGTATGCATGTAAGACGAAAGGTGTAGTTTGTAGCTATGTTTACATACTATAATAGGATCTTATATATCAAAACAAGAAGGTAAATCTTTTCACAACGGCTTTAAAGGAGGAGCTGCATGTTTAGTATGTGCACTTTGTGGCTCTATGACATAGCAGGGCTAATGTAATTGAATGATGCATTTACGCTGGCAGGACCGGGACTGTCTCCGGTTCTATGAAGTGAAAAAACACGCCCCTTACTGTCTGCACAGCACTGGGTCCATTACGCCGTCCCCCAACCCTTCAATCACTGCTAACCACACCATCACTCACAACATGACATGTCATACTGCTCTCTGCTCCTCGAGCACTCACTTACTCACACACACACAAACACACACACACACACATACACACACACAAACACACACACACACACATACATTTTAACGGTCAAAGGTTTAAAGATAACGAGAATGTTTTAAGGCTGTAACAATATGTTTTGCTAATTTTGCCCATACAGAGTTCACTACTTCCTAGTGCAAAGACAACAGTGTTGAGACAACAAATAAATTAAAATACAGTAAAGTGTAAATGATTTTTCAAAGTATTTTTAAAAATACTTTCATGGTTGTTTCTTTACGTGGAGTAATAGCTAAACATTTCTAAAATCACTTATATATATATATATATATATATATATATATATATATATATATATATATATATATATATATATAATATGGCTATATAATATATATATTAAAATGGCTGTTGTGACTACAGATATACATAGACTATAAAAATATGATATAAAACATACATTTACATCTGACAAAACTGCTACCCTAATTGCAGCCCTACATTTTATCCGCTTTTCGTCAGCACTCATTCAGTCTGTGCAATATAGGGGTGTAAGGATTGGTGGTAAATTGTAGGCTAGAGAGAAGAGACAGGTTTTGGGATTTGTTTTCAACATGGAAAGAGAAGTAGTCCGCCAGACTTGTGGAGGTGGGGAGTTCCAGAGATGAGGAGCGGTTCTAGAAAATAGAAACGGTTAGTAAAATGATCTGAGGACGAGCGGACGGCTTAAAAGGAGGAGAAGATCAGACAAGTAGGAAGGAGCGAGGCTGTTAAGAGTTTTGTAAGTGAGCAAGAATTTTGAAGTGAATGTGTACTTTGCAGGAAGCCAGTGGAGATCATGGAGAACAGGTTTAAAGTAGCTGTGTAAGTCAGAGTGAGAAAGAGAGCTTCAGAATTCCGGATCATCTGAAATACGGCTGCATGATATTGAAAAAAAACCTCAATATTGCAATATTTTTCCCCTGTGATACATTTTCAATATGAATTTCACCAGATGGTTTGAATAGCATTATTTGAAGACATTGTTCAGTGTAAAATTATTGGAGGTCAAAATAGAAATAATAAAAAAGAAGTGAGTTTTTAACACACATTTTCTTGAACTTTAATGCTCTCTAATTGGTACAATTCACTAATAACAATAACAGGTGAGCGCTGTCACTGGTCTTCTCAGTGTTTGCACGAAGAGTCCAGGAACTGTGCAAATGCAACTTTTACATCAAGCAGCATAAAAGCTATAGCATTACATGTTTCATTTCATTTAGGTTAATTAACATTGTACATCCGGCGATATGAGTATTGCGCATGTGCACATTGCGATGACGATGCTGTTATATATTGTGCATCCATAATCTGAATCCTGTAAAAAGAGGAAAAGCTAATGCTTGCAAGTAAAGAAGGACAATCAATCAACCTAACTAATAATCAAGGTAGCTAATGAGTTCAGAAACCGAAGCTTCCACATGACTCTGCATATGAATCCGTGTAAATTTTTATTTATTAATAAATAAAGCCTTTTTTTTAGTGTCTAGAATATGTGCAAAAAGACATTTAAATTGTTAGAGGCTGTTGATTGTGACTGTCTCCGACGCTGGTGGAAAGAATGGCACGTGATGAACGTGAAGCTGTAAGTGTAGATTCTAAATACACAAACCACAAAGACGCTTCATGCTGACGAAGCCTTTACACAGATTTTGGGACTTAATTGAAAAGAAACAGAAAATTCCCGCTTTTTGGGGTTAGTTATATCTGTTGGATCGATAGAAGGTATTTATGTTGGATTACTCAGCAAATCACTGAATCATTCACTTATCTGTCTAAACCCAAACCACAAAAACTACAGCTGTGGAGATCACACAGACAAATTCCAGTTAAATCCAGCAAAAGCCACAGACACAAATCACACAGAGCCCACTGCAGAACAGGATTAATAGATTTCTACTTAAAAGGGAAGCATAATGCTACGAGTGATCTCCATAATGCTGTGTAAAATTCTCTGTATATCATTACAGGTGTGTCAGTGTAAATAAGCAGGAGGAAGCTGATCTGTATCATTATCCAGGCACTTCATAACACTTCAAGCTGTTATTACTGTTATCACTATCTCATGTTATGTCATAGACATGAATTTATTGCCTTATAGGCGCACTTATATTGTTGTTGTGTAAAGAAATCCGCCAACGTTTTTAGGTGTAGTCTTAAGTCTGCTGCATCTGTAGCATATAGTCAGCTACCATGGTTAGTGATTTTGACATTATTCCGTATATTTAGGGCATTTGCTAGAAGAACTACTAGAGTAAACCTGCTCAATAGCAAGCAGAGGCAATCTAATATATGACAGGCTACTATTCAAAACCATGATGATTATGCAGGCCTGCTTTTTTCTAGGCCTTGCTTAGCACTTTAAATATCTGCTACAGAATTTGTGCAACAAGTCCATTTGTGAAATTTTCTCACTACTAAATATTCCACAGTCAACAATCAGTGGTATTATAACACAGTGGAAGCGTCTGGGAACGGCAGCAACTCGAACACAACGTGGTAGGCCACATAAAGTAACAGTGGGGTCAGCAGATGCTAAGACACATAGTGTACAGAGGTCGCCAACATTCTGCAGAGTCAGTAGTTATTGTGACCTTCAGACTAGCTCACTAACAGCGCGTAGGGAGCTTCATGGAATAGGTTTCCATGGCTGAGCAACCTTACAACACCAAACGCTATGCAAAGCGTTAAATGCAGTGGTGTAAAGTTCTCTGCCACTGGACTCGAGAGCAGAGGAGATGTGTTCTCTGGAGTGATGAATCACGCTTCTCTGTCTGGCAATCAATTGGACGAGTCTGGGTTTGGCGGTTGCCAGGAGAATGGTACTTGTCTGGCTGCTTTGTGCCAAGTGTAAAGTTTGGTGGTGGTATGGTGTGGAGTTGTTTTTCAGGAGCTGGTGCTTCAACAGACCAACAGACCGCTGCACCACACAGTGACTTACCTAATGCAGCCAGAAGCGTTGTGCCTCTGAGGAGTTCTTTGGCTCGTCTTCTAGAAGCGAGTGTTGTAGGTCATACAGTAACAGAGGTTTGCCTCAGACTTGAATGTCCCGAGTTCTATGCCATGAATGACGAAACTAAATGCCATATCGAGCGCCTCCATGTTGCAAAAGTTGCAAAAAACTCATTTTCCACACGATACGAGGAATATTTACTCACATGTCAATCCTTTGCACAGGATTAATATAACCTGAGTTGATTCTCGTGTTACAGAAGGTAAAAGGCTCCGGAATCGTTACTGATGTGGGAGCGAGCAGTGAGTAAAAATGGCTGACATGGTGTGTTTGTATAGAGCTAAAAATCACTGATAATTATATGACTTACTGTGTAACTGTAAGGCTAGGTTAAAAATGACTCTATAATGAATGCTGATTATATACTCTATACAGAGAAAAGTATGTGGACACCTGACCTTCACCTTCATCTGAGCTTGTTGGACATCCCATTCCAAAAGTGTTCAGTGAGCTTGAGGTCTGGTCTGGAGTTCCTCCACACCCGTGAAACCATGATTTTGTGGACCACGCTTTGTGTACGGAACAGGAAAGGGCCTTCCTCCAACCTGAAGCATATACTTGTCCAAAATGTGGTATGCTATAGCAAGAACATTACCCTTCACTGGAACTAAGGGGCCCAAGCCCTGAAAATCAGACCTTTATTCCTCCTCTACAACACCAGTCCGGTGGTAGCGTACTACATCGCTCAGGCCGATGTGTAGCATTGCATATATTGATCATCTTGTGCACTGCTGTTGGTCCATGGAAGCCCCTTGTAAGGAGAGACCCACTTGCAGTTTTTGTGGTGATGTTGCTGTTTGGTAAAATCACTGCTGTGATGAGTGACGCAACAGAGGATAGGAGTTTTAAGCACTGGGTACCAAACCAATGTGATTTTGCATGATCTACTGCTACAGCTATGCCATGAGCTGTTGCTATCGTGGACACAGTTGGAGTTGATCAGACCTTAGGTCAAAATGTGGCTTAATTATGGCCAGTCAGTTTGAGCTTTGTGGGTGATAATTTCAAAACCCTGGTAGTAACGTTACTTGAGACAGTGCTAGTCGTGTGTGGCCTTAAGGGAACGGACTTTTAATAGAATTCAATAAGCTTCTGCTGCATTCTGTAAATAGCAGGTTATAGCTATTAAATTATATAGTCTGTAAATTAAGATGTAAAATGTTTAGAATTCTTCCTTTTAAGGATAGGATTTGTTTTCCAGAAGGGATTGTTTATAGTAATTGATCTCTATTGTCATTGTAGTGAACTTTTTTTTGTAGTCACTACATGGACTATGGATGCCAGAAGCCTTTAAATAAAATACAGTGATCAGGACTGCCTTGGCACTCCTATGCTGGAAAGTTTGTTAAGCTTTGTAAGACATTCTCTCAGTCTGCTATACCATGTTACTTAGTTATATTATCATACATATTTACATGGTGTGAATTTCTAAGTGCAGAGAAACTTGTTGATATTATTTAACTACAGATACGACAGATAGAGGTTAGGACTTCTGCATTTCTCTTCTCAGCATCTTTCAAGTTCTACCATTTTGCAGATGTGAGAAAGTAAGCTAAATAACATTGAGACAGACAGAGAGTGAAAGAGAGAGACTAAGAAGGCACGGAAGAGAAAAAACAGAGAGAGTAAGAGTTAGAAAAAGAGAGAGGGGAGGAGGAAGAGCAGAGAGAGAGAAAGAGTGAGGGAGATGGATGGGAGTATGTTGACAGTCTTCATTATCATGACTTCCAACCTCTCTGGAGAGAGTGGGAGTAGATGGACTGTGTATGTGTGTGTGTGCGTCTGTGTGTGTGTGTGTGTGTGTGTGTGTGTGTGTGTGTGTGTGTGTGTGTGTGTGTGTGTGTGTGCATGTGTGTGTGTGTTTGTGTATTGATGAAGACGGCTGAAAGTTCTGGACTCTGCTGACCGCTGCAAAGTTTAAGGGTGACTGCATACACCCCATTACTACACACATTGACGTAACACACCACACACACATGCACACAAACCGTTTTAGGAGTCCTGACCTGCTTTTAAAATGGAAATCTGCTTTTTCAATGGAAATGTGAATGTTCTGACTGGAATGACAGAGATCATGTTAGTACCTCATAACGGTTTGTACCTATTTGTTAGGCTAGGTTTGTAGTTTGATCATGTTGGTGTTTTCTTTAGAATATTTTTACTCAGTGTGTGTGCCTAATAGATTTTACACTGAAATTGAAATTTGAAAAAGAGTGGTATTGTTTTAATTGCATGAGCTGCAGTTTTAATTGTATAATACATTCTCCATATTTTTCAATAGAGCAATTGCACCCTGTAAAACAGAGCTTGTGAATCTAGCACATAGCATGCAGTGTTTTAATCCCAAACCCGAACAAACTGAGGTAAAAATAGATATTTTCCTCAAATTTTTCATCCCAACAAATTGAATCTGTTTTTTCTTGCACATAACATTTGCGTTTTTTAAAGCCTGAAATCATGTGTAATTCATTTTGACATAAACATGTTTAATCTGCCTCTAAACAGGCGGTGTTTGTTACTGTGCTGTTAAGCCTTTGTGACATCACAGTGACAATAATTTTGAAACAGAGAGCTAGGATTCCTTATACGGAATGTTTGAACTGAATAGTGCATGTGACAGTCTAAACAATAGTGTAGAATAGGGCTGTAATAATGCATTATGATGCAAAACCGTGAAAGTGTACATTGTGGACTATGCAGCATGGAGGATGAACAGGCCATTAATTACACCTTCTCCCACAACTGTCTAACCCCGGTCAGCACTAACGCACAACTTAATCCATCACTCCTTCTGCCTGTCAGCTCTTGTGGTATTAGTATGCTGTATAACGTCATTACAGCCATACATTCTTTTCATTTGAATTTTGCTACAATACTGTGCTGAATTGTGTTCATATTTTGTTGTCCATTTTTCCATGACAAGTGGACAGACAGGACTAAGACAGTTGTGAAACATTAGTGTATAATATACATGCATGTGAGAACACTAATTCTTTTTGGCTGCCAGTGTAACTACAACATGACATTTTGTCCTAAACTACCACAGTGTGACTTTTCCCCCCAGTATCATAGTGCCCTGCAATACACACACACACACACACACACACACTCCCTCTCTCTGGAGCCTTGTCCATGTCCATTACTGAATCGGTCAGACAGGACAGGTGATAAACAACATTTTCTCCACACTGTGTGTGTGAGAGAATCTCCATGAGAGCATTCATTTATCACTGTAACTCTGCTGTCTGCTTGCTTCACCATCCTTCCTCAAGGACAAACACTCTCCACCCGCTCTAATTCTGAATGAAATGAAATAACTTCACTGCTCTTTGCATGATTTGTTGAGAGTCTTAAGCAGACATAACTCAAACAAAAGCATTTTATTACTTTTCCCCTATTTTCCCTCAGTTTAGCCATGTCTGATACCCAACAACTAGATCTCCTTCAATCACATGATGCTACCAGCCATAAGTCATTTGAAACCAACCAACCAATCTTTTTTGATGTACCACTAACACTGGACAGCCCATTGTGCTTAGAAGATGAGTGCTAACTGCCAGCTCTGTTGCCTTAGGATTGTATTGGTTGGCATTGTGTTAAGTGATGAGGGAGAACTAGAATGTTCTTCCCATCCAGAAAAAAGGCCAGCTGTGCTGTCTTTCGGACTCCTGGCCATGGATGACTTGGGCATTACTGGGGATCAAATTTAGCTATTGTTTTATTGTTTTGCTGTTTATAGTGTACTGGCAGCTTTGTATACACTCATCATCAAAAGAATAGTTTCACCCAGAAGGAGGTGTTGTATTGCAGTGCTGTTGGGAAGGAAGATAAAGGTTACCAGGAACAATAAATGATGATAGATTTAGACTGATATGGGCAAAATTTATTGAGCTACACATACAGAAGTAATATTTCTCAGTGTGGTGTCAGGCCTCCATGTTTGCTAATGCAACATCCATACGTTCTAGCATTACCTATGTTACTTCAACATTCTGTAGAGAGCCTCACACTTATTTGTTGGTCGTCTCCACCAAGACAAAAGTGGGAGTCCGAGGATGACTTCCTGGCATTATGAGTCACATGCGACTTAATTTCTCAATTGTGCGACCAAAAAAAATCTGAGGTCGCACCAGTGCGACCACCCGTTCGATAGGGGAAAAAAGAAAAAGTCTTCGCGACTCTGAAAGTCTCCCTGTGGTTAAAAACAGACACACATTAGGCCCATTTCGTGGTCTAAACCAATCAAAGATAGCGAAGGGCGGGACCCCGGAGCGCCGTCAGCACTGAATGATAGTACGTTCAGTAAACGAATCAGTGAGTGAACGGGAGCCCTCAGTTCACTGAACGATTTACTGAGCAAGCACAGTTCCCTCGCAATGAGAGTCTCCGCCACCAGATTCGCGAGTGATTCACAGACCACACAGCAGTGTCCCTGCCGGCCTGCACGGTCGCTACTGAATCGAATCAGCTGAGGAAGTTATTCGGTTCATTATGTTTACTCAAATGATTCGTTCATTCGAACGAATCGTTCGCGAACGACACAACACTAGCAGTCAGACAGAGCGGTGAGTAGCCTAGGCCCGTCAGATAAACAGAGCGGGTGTAGCTGCGGATGACGAGAGACGGTGAAAAGAATGATTTACAGCATTTTGGTTAAGAGTGTTCAGTTCAGGCCTGGTCCGTTCGAAAATTGTTAACCTGGGAGGCTGATGGCTCCGTGTCAGAGCGTTGGTTATGTCAAGCCCTGGTCCGGAGACGGCATCAGATAACTAGCCACATACGATCGACTCCGAGTCACAGCCTGCACTGACTGTAAGGAGTGTGGGAAAGAAATACCATGGCCCGGCAGTAGTATGCGTTTTGTGACTGGTTTCTATACATTTTAGAATTGAAAGCGCTGAAAAAAGCATAACGCATCTATCAATACACATTACACGCCCATGACACGAATGCAAAATGCACTGCCCCAAGTGTTTTTTACCTTTCTTGTAGAATTGTGCTTCAAATAAAGAAACTTTTATGTTGACCACATTGTTAGTATTAATCATTTACAAGTCAATATTGCCTATATGGACAGCGATTTAAAAAAAAAAAAAAAAAAGTGAACATGTAAAACTGCAGTTCTGAATGTGATGCAGTTGAAAATTTGGGTGCACCTAACTTTGGTGCTGGTGCACCTAAGAAAAAACGTTAGGCGCACCAGTGCAACCAGTTCAAAAAGTTAGTCTAGAGCCCTGTCATGAAAGGCATCACATTGAATGTCTGCAATTGTGGTTGTTGGGTCAGTCGGGTACAGCATTAAGACCCATCCTTGCTTATGTCACATGCATGCCAGAGCTAAAACATGAATCGTTAGCATGTCTCACAATGTCAAACCTACCCACCAAGTTTCATTTCTGTTAGTTGATTCCTTCTGGGTGCAGCTATTTGTGCAACTGTCCTTTTAAAAAGGAGTGTCTATATAAGACCCTTTAGGTATACTTTAAAAAATCAAGTGTACACAGTTTTCCCGGCTTACCTTAAACGATTTGCAATGATTCAGGCGTGCAGTTTGAACAATGCTAATTGAAGGGCTGTTAGCCTCCATTACTTGTTATCTGCATTAGCCTCACAGCTTCAGTGCAGAAATAGAGAAAGTAAACCCTCAGATACCAAACATCATTTGGCTGATGGACTGCATTTGGGGTGGGTGGGGGTTAGGGAATTGCGTAAATTAGATTTTTTCACTGCAGTATCGACCTAATTCTGGCCTCAGTCTGATTCAGTAATGGGCTCCTTACTGGAACAGATCAGGTGGATGAAGAGTTTTATCATTTTTATCCTACAGATATTTGGCTGTAGGATGTTTCTCTAACCGATAGAGTGGGTAGAGTGATAAATCTGTATGAGTTTATGATCCGTGCATGTGTGTTTGTGTGTCTGTGGTGCACCTGTATTGCTGTGCATGTCTTCTACTGGCTTCAGTGAACAGTAACTCTAATGAACCGTCAACCCTTAAAAACACAAGAGTCCGTTCTGGCTCTTTTCTTTATTACTATGTCTAGCAAAGCTGTTCTTTCTACATTTTAATATAACGTCAGGTTCTCATAGTCATAGTCTCAAAGTCAGCTCTGTAAATGTTTAAACAATCTTAGTTGTCTTCCAGAGCATGTTGTCATTGGAAATAAACAATGAATATGAGCTTCCTGAAGTCATATGCAGTAAAGGCCCTGGCAAAATGTCACCAGGGTGGATACTCGCTGTCTGTGAGTTCTGAACCTTAGACAGCCATTGCAAATGTGAGGGGGCAGTGCGACGAACGTGTGTTAGAGGTTGTAATTCCTATACCATTCATTTCATTCATTTACTCGTCTTCATGCTGGAGCCTATGTTTGAACCCATAGTCTTCATTTGGCAACTGGTTAAAATAAGAATGACCTAGTTGATGTTCAGCTATTTATGGAACTGAATAGAACTCTAACAAAGAAGACAGGACCACATTTGATGTAGGTGTGGGGGTGCATAGCCATTAAACTTATTAATTTCACATTCTGATTTCTGATTAATAAAAACAATTCTCAGATGGAAATGGAAATATTACAAAATGTTATTTTTCTAAAGACATTGAGGCTATGACTAAATTAATGAGACTGACAAAACTGTCTTTAGATCATCGCTTTTATATTGTGTGCCATTGTTGGTGAAATACACTGGTCCACTGTGTCCTCTACTGCATTAGCTCCTATGGGTGACTTGTCTAGTTAATGAATGGTACAGTACTAAGTTAAATGCTGTGAGAGAAACTCAGGTAAATTTAGGCACACAGACGTGTGCTGTTTTAATACTAGACACAATGTTAATGTCCGAAATGCAAAATCAACATTATACTGATAAAGGTATTATAATAACAGTAGATAGTTCACATACATCCTCAGAAGACATGTTTGGACTGAGTGAGTTCTCTTTGAATACTTTCTTCTCTTCATCCTCTTCATCCAGAACCATCCAGTCAGGGAAGTGGTTAAAAACACAGCCCACAGTACAAAATGTTCCTCTGCATCTTGCATGCCATTAACAAGGTCTTCACATCTCTAAAAACCTGTATACATGAAGCTTTACAGGCTAATCAAAGTGTTGCTATTTGAATAAACTCTGATCTGCACACAGAATCTACATTTCGGAAGTTTAAAGCTCCTCTTGTCCCGCAATAGATGGAAAACGCTAGTGAAATATGTAGATAAATGGTTTTTAGAATGTGTGATCTGGCATTTGCTGGTGTTTGTGAAACAGACTTGAGGTCAGTTTAGAGCTTAAGTGGGTAATTTGGCTATTCCTGTGTGTGTGGTGGGGGGATGGGGGGCGTGTGTTGGCCGAGTGTGGGTGTGTTTAGTGTTTCTCAACAGAAGGTATGCAGTAATTAGTTTGAGGTTAAGGGAGTATACACTCTCTCCTTCATTCTCATTCTCTCTTTCACTGTCTTTATCTCCCTCGTTCTCATTCACTCTCTTTGTCTCTCTTTCTCTCTCTCTCCCATTTTCTCGCGCTCTCTCGTTCTCCCTTTTCACGTCAGTCCTTCCCTTTGTTTTCTTTTACTATTAAAATACCTCTCCACTCCTTTCCCTCCTTCTTCTCTCCTTTTCTTGTTTATTCACTCCCTTTTTCCTATTAGCTTTCACCGCCCTCTCATCACTCTCCTCATCTTGTCTATCCATGCCAACCGTGTTGGGTTGTTAAAGAGGTATTCCACCCGTTTTTCTACATTTCTGCATAATTAAATGGTTAAGATGTAAACAAAGTCATCCAGAGTAGTCTGATGTGTAATTCTCTGTTCTAGAGAAGTATCAACCAGTGCTCACAATGGTGGTGATAGGAACCTGACATCTGAGAAGTTTTTTAAAGCTTTAGTATTTCTAAAACCTCAATTAAGGAATGCTGTTAGGTGAAATTGTTACGAATATGTTGCTTACATTACAGAGGTACATACAAGGTACCTCTGTGAAAGATAGAGTACATACAAAGCACTATAAAGCAAACTAGTTCACAATGAACTACTGTTATCAATATTTTTCCATCATTAACATTAAATACAAAAGGTCAGAAGACACGGGTATGGTCACCGGCTTTGGATAGTACATAAACAGATACAGTTATATTGAAAACATAATGGCCCCTTGTATTGAAGGCATAATGACCCCAGGTTCCTATCATGACCAGTGTAATGAAGTAGGAGTTCTCTACAATGAACCATTTCACACCAAACCACTCTGAATGAGTCAAGCATTGAATTATTCAGAAATGTGGAAACATCTGTGGAATTCCCCTTTAGGTGATCTCAAATAGACTTGCTTATGTGGTTCTAAGACTTATTTCTCCATAGGGTTCCTTCGCACAAGAAGTTCTTATCCTCATGCATTCGTTATGTAGAAGCTTGCTTTAAAATTTGTTCTTCCCTAGAGAACACACACACACGCACACACGCACACACACACACACACACACACACACACACACACACACACACACATAACTAATCTCTGCTAATAAACATATGATACGTCCAAAAGTATCCAGACACACCTAATTAGTGAATTCAGCTACTTTAAGGTGAACCTATTGCTGACACAGGAGTTCAGTTACACAAACACAGGCTAAGATCACTAGGCTCAGTGCCAAGAAATAGCCAGGGGACAAAAACTTTTCTAGCTGTAAAGCAGTGGGACTGTGTTGTCTAAAGTGTAGAGTGAACTTCTGGGAGAGTGGAGTTTGTACTCTTCCTCAGAACTCTTCATCAAACATTCTGATTTCACTAATGCTCATGTGGCTGAGTGCAATCAAATCCCCACAGCAATGTTCCAACATCTAGTGTAAAGCCTTCCCATTACTGGTTTTAATATGTCCTTGTTCACTTGCTCTCCCCATTTCCCCTAGTGGGAATCAATGATGCCATCTTAAGGGCCGTTGCTTTACTATATTAGCTTAAGTTTAAGCTTTAAAGTTTAATAGATCAGTTGTTAGAGAAGCGAGGGGTTGAGCTAATAGTGCGGAGCTCAGTAAAACTTGCCCAGAATGCAAAGCTGCACGATGTATTGTTTCAGCATCATCATTGCGATGTGTGCATTTTCAACTTTGAGGTAAAGTTCAGAGGTTATTGAGCGATATGTCTACATTGCCTGTTGGCTGACCCAGGCACATTAGCGTAATATGTGTTATAATGTCTCTAATCCCTCTAAACTATTAAAGCTTTATCAGCCTAACAGTCGCTAACAGTCAATACATTCACTGAATCCCACTGACCTGAAACTGCTGACGCAAATTTGAGGCTTCTCGCTTTTGTGGACTGAAACACTTTCATATTGCAGTATATATATCTCAGGGGAAAAAATGACATTGTCAGTTTTTTCAATATCGTGCAGACCCAGTCTGTAAACAGCTAACAGCAACAAAAACTACATCATAGTACAACACTCAAGCTTAAAGCCAGACAAAGCAAAGCAATTATTCACAAATTTCTAAATTCTTTGCATAAAAATCTTTCAAGGTTTTCATGGCTAGCCAATTAGCTTGCTAACAGCTAACATACTTAGGGCTAACATGCTAAGGGCGAGTGCATTCTGTTTAAGTAATCTGCTCCTTTCTGACCCCTTGCTGTGTGATGCCCAATAGAAGAGGGAATGTTTCAAAATTCGATAGAGAAGAGACTTTAGATCATTTAAAATATGAAGCTAGGTGAGCAGTTGACTACACACTTTTGGACATATGTGTTTCTGTTTGCAAAATAAAAAGGAAAAAGTACTTTACTTTTAATGCAAGTCAAAGTATGACTTTTTTCAGGTCATCTTGGGTTTTGTGTTTTTGTTCAGTTCATTAATGAATTTAGGCACCGTAAGGCGCAACACATACATTCAGATTATTACTAAAACTGTAAAACGATACACATGGTTTTGTTCAGACAGCAGCCATGTTCATGTTAATGAATAATGTGAGTCATATTTAATTATATTTAGAAATCCAAATATTTGGTCTGTAGTGTATGCAGAGTTGTAGGTACGCTGCTTCTGTTTATGTCTTCATTGTCCTCCAGTTTTGCCCCAGTGATCTGACTCTTCTCTACACTATCTGGAGACTTGCCTGGGTGTATGTGTGTGTGTGTGTATGTGTGGTAGGTAATAGAGTTCCAGTGTGAGCTCTGCTGAAGTGCGCTGCCAAGGCCACGGCCGCAGAGCCTCCTTGGCTTTTTAGACAAAAGGGAGTTCATTATAAACGCTGCAGTAAATGAAGTCCTCACATGGCCCTTTTCTTTTAACTGAATCAGCAAAGCTTAGAAAAGTCCACTGAGAAACAGGGCCGCTTTGAATTTGAATTCAAACAGGTAGCAAATGTGAAACTAGGGCTAGGTGGTACGATGACAGACCTAACATCATGATATTTAAAGACAATGTTGCGATACATGACGTGTATAGTACTTAGCTTGTAAAGTTGGGACAGTAATGCAGACAAACAGTAATGCCACTTTAAAAAATAACTAACTACACAATATCCATATATATTAGATGAGCGCAGATTGTAATGTATTTTGTGTTTGTCAAGAAAAACGCCACATGCAGTAGAGGTTATTAATAAAATAACTACAATATGGTACAGTAAGATATTTGTTGCTAATGTTTACTTTACGTTGATGACAGTAGTACACACAGTAAACACACAAGAAACTATGCAGTAAATGATGAAGTAGCACAGTAGGAAAATCGCAAAAAAAAAGAAAAATAAACAATAGTGTGATGAGAATGAGTGTGTGTGGCACTACGTCCTGTTTCCCCCGCCAGTGTTTGAGGAGTGGGTGATGGTGGGACAGTGAATTTAGCCCGCAGTTCAAATTTCTGTAGGCCCAGGTTAGCAACGCTCCTTTCGGGTCCTGCATTTTGCCAGTCATTTTCAGAGAACAGCAGTTGGTTACAACACTTAAATTGGCATTAATTTGCCTTTTCTTTTGTTTTCCTTCGTTCCGAGACAGGACACAAGCAGTTCTTTGTTACTTGCCGTTAACATTCATACCAAATAACCTTTAATATGTCATTTATCCTTTTGTACATAGAGAGAAATAATATTTCTGTGTTTCAGGAAGAGCTTTTATTGTTAGGATGTGTTATCCCAATGATAATAAATATGCTTATTTTTCAGATTTTCTATTCTAATGTCCAGTAAAGGTATAATGCACTGAAATCACCAAGAATCATCATTATTCACAGATTCATAAATCACCCTCTACTGATGCTCAAGCAATGAACAACAGAGCATCTTAGGCTTTTCATTTATAAGTTTTGACTTTTATGACCCAAATTAAAGGCCTAGCTATAGTAATCATGGGTCGCCCTGTGAGAGAGCGTTGAGTGACCATAACACTGCTTATAAATGCCCCACAGTAACCAGTTTAATTAGTTAAAGTGAATGAGATGTTACATGTGCATTAATAAAGGCTTTATATTAAGTCTGTAATTCGCTGTCAGCTCTCTTTCTGAAGCCAGCAATTGCCATTGACGGCCTTTGAAGCATTGCCAGTTTGAATTGCCGATATCCAGTTACATACTCCTTAGTTCTCAGGCAGCATGCAGTCATTACTTTAGGTATCAGCGGATCTCCTGGTGAATTTGTAGCATATATTGGACTGTATCCGTACTGGCCAGCATTAGTCCTTAGGAAAACCTGTGCTTATCCTTTGTACCTTTGCAGCAGGTCTGAGCCTGCTGTGCTGGACTCTGCTGAATGGGTCGGTGTTTGGTTTCCTGAGCCAGTGTGAGGGTCTCATTTCTGCATACATTATCATGAGTGATGGGCTTCTATTGTTCGCAGCTGAAAGGAATGCACAGTTATTTTAATGAGTCGAGGGACAAAGAGGGCGTTGCTATGCCAAACTCCCTGTAGCTTTATCTTTCACCCGCAATGACTTTAAAGTTTCCTTTATCTCTTTTTATCTTTTAGTCAGATTTTCCTCCTGATTTCTCCTGGTTGTTGTTTGTTGTTTTGTTTTGTGGTTTGGAGAGGAAGCGGTGTATGAGGGAGAATACGGTAGATTAAGAAATCACTGCAGTGACACTGATGTGGTGGTGCGTTAGAGTATGTTGTGCTGGTGTGAGTGGATCAGACACAGCAGTGCTGCTGGAGTCTTAAACACTTCAGTGTCACTACTGGACTAAGAATAGTCCACCAACCACAACTATTCAGACAACAGCATCCTGTGACCAGCATTCTGTGACTAATGATGAAGGACTTGAGGATGACCAAGACAAACCTCTGGCTTTACATCTACACGGTGGACCAACAAGGTATTGGAGTGGACAGAGAGTGGATACAGAGTAGACAGAGAGTGGACAGAGAGTGGATACAGAGTGGACAAGCATAACCAATTTCAACCTCTCTTTAAATTAACCAGGCTTCGTTTTGTCACTGCACCTTTAAGACTGATATATGTAAATGACCTCTCTTTTGAACGCAGCCCTGTATTCATTCCAAAAGCACTCCAGGTTGAAACAGTCCTTTAAATTTCGGCTAGACTGGGTGGAGCTAACCTTTTGTAGCTTTGGCTGAATAGATGGATACATGCAAATGCACTTGTTTTGACATCACATGTACAATGAATTTAAAACAAGCTGCTTTTTAGCTTTATTGCTTATTTGGTCTTTGTTATGAAACATTAACCTTGTTTACAGTTTAAATTAAACTATATGCCAAAATTAAAATTTTCATATGGGACCTTTAATCACTTATTATATTATAAGGCTTATTATTCAGTAATGAACTATAGTGTCATTTGATGTTTACCACAAGGTTGAGCTCATGACAGCCATCGTCATGATTATTTTTTGTTATTATTTTATTTTGTTATTATTATTTTTTTGCTGGTATAAGTTGACTCACTTCTGTTACTGAGCTGAAGGAGACTGGACCACATCACTACCTGAGATCTGTTTACCTAAAACACTAACTGCTGTGTTATCTATCAGGGCTTTCTATGCCCTGAGTGATGTTGGGGCCTTGGCTATAACCGCCAAACCATATGTTGTTTTTCACAGTTAGAAAGAATTAATATCATCACAACCCTACATTTGATTGCATTCAGCCACAAAAGCATTAGTGAGGTCAGGTACTGATGTTGGATAATTAGCTATGAAATACAAACTCCACTTCAACTCATCCTAAAGGTACTGGAGGGAGCACCATCACTCCAGAGAACATTGTTCCACTGGTTCATGTCCCATTGCTGGGGGGCTGTATGTCCCTTCACCTGATTTTTGGCATTGGACATGGTGGCCTTAGGCTCATGTGCATTCCATTCTATTAGCAATGCTTTTTTATGAGGCTTTTACGAGGTGTATGGGTTCAACTGAACTTCAGCAACTGGTAAGGCAGGCAAAGTAAGTTATTCATGTAGGACATTTGAAATTCAACATCCTGTAGTTATGAACAGATATGTAGTTATGTCATGAATGTGACATAGACTTTTTATTAGGACCTTTTGTAATGCATAAAAACAATTGTGAGTGTGAGTGAAGACAGCTATAATAATAATAATAATAATAATAATAACAATAATAACAATAATAATAATAATAGTAATAATAATGCAAATAATAATAATAATAATAATAATAATAGTATTAATAATACCAATGCTAATAATAATAATAGTAATAAGAATAATGATGATGATAATAATAATAATAATAATAATAATAATAAAAAAAAAGTATTGAAAAGCAGACCTAAATATATGAAGAGAAAGGCTTATGTGTTAATACGCTTAATATATTTTATTATTATTAGCTTATTAATGGCTGTTTAATGGTCTTTATAGATGTGCACCTTTAAATAGCTGAACTCATTAGAAGGACTGTATGGATACCTTTGGACAAATAGTGTATGCCCCAGTACGAAGTCAACCCTGCATGTTTCTTATAGTTTCCTAAAAAAGCAGCATATTGGGTTATTATCCTATGAGTGCACCAGCATATGTATATTAATATCTCTTTTCAGCTTGACTGTGCTGCATATTAGCTTTGTATTGGAGGGTAGCACTACATAACTGATGCTAAATCACAGCTAGACCTCCTGAGCTGCTTCAACCTGCTGTTCGACAGCAGGCTCGCGTTTGTCAGAGGACAGTTCATATTTAGCCGAGTGAATATTTACAAGGCATGCAGCTGCTAAAATAGCTTTTCGGTTTGTTTTGGGTGGCTAAAACTTTTTTCGTTTCTTCTTTTCCTCTCCTCTTCTCCACCCCTTCTTTTCAAGTGGCTGCCTCCAATGGAGTCCAAAAACCACTGACTTATGTAGGTCAGGAGGTTTAATTGGATCTCACTTTATTGAGAGGGAGCTGTGTGTGTGTATGCACACTGCAGAATGTTAGGTCTGCACAAATTGGAGCGCTATCAAACAGCAATATTAAAAAAACGGTGTAATCCGTCTGACATTAGAAACCCCGCTGCTGCTCGTTTTACTGCCGCAGTTAAAAAGAGTCTTGCATAAGAGCGAGCGGAGGGAATGACAAATGAGAAATACTCTGCGAAGATAGGAACCACAGCGCCACCTGGGCCTGCATGGTGAAATGAAAATGGAAGTCCAGCAGTTGTTCACGTTTTCTTTGTTATTAAATGGTTAAAATATAAACAGAGTTATTCAGAGAGGTCTGCTGTAAAATGTTCTGTTCTAGAGAAACCCACTGGTGATAGGAACCAGACGTCTGAAGCGTTTAATGCCTCTGAAAGCTCCTTCACCGAAAAGTCTTTATGAAATAGTGATGAATATGCTTGAATCAATCCAAGTGGAGAAGTATGTGCACTGTTGTTAGCCAAACTAGTCCCCAAAAAGTCCTCATATGTACCACTATTTTAATACTACATAATAAAAGTCAAAAACATAATAACCATATTCGCATTGTAAACATCACAACTCCTGGTTCCTATCAGCACCACTGTAGAGAAATTTGAGCAGGTACCTTTAACTAGAATGGAACATTTCTGAATGGCTTTCCCTTAACGTTCACATTGCACTATCAATTTAATATTGTCATTTAAGTCATTTATGAGTAACAACTAAAATATACAGTGTGATACCATCAATCTCAAGGTTGTACACTGATTTTCAGCAAAATTTTTAACCATCAAGCATAATGATAAAAATCAGTAAACAATCTGTTTGAAAGGTGGTCAAAAGTATGAACTGAACAAAAATAAACTGCTCTCCAAAATATTTGCAACGTGCTGAATCTGCAAAAATCAATCAAAGCAAAAGAAAACTGAACAGCACTGTTATAATCTACAATATATTTATTGGACTTACAGGTAAAAGTATGCAAACATTTCAGCATTTCGGGCTTCCACAGCATGTGTGTTGTACACCAGCCACGACTGTGTAGACAAAACAGTGGTAAGTGATGTGCATGCTGAGGAAGGCAGAAGTGCTGTTCAGTTTTACTATTGTTTCAAAAGTATGAATGTTAAAATATTAACATTTTGTGGTAGTTCTGAAAGTTTCAGCCTCAGGCACTCTTGCAGTTGTAAATACCCCGACAAAAGCAGCACTACAAGCAAGCAGTTGCATCTCTTCTCCCCTGTAAGCCTGTCTGAGTGAGGTATAGGGCTAGTCTTTAAACTAGAAAACAGTCCTGATATCTTTTTTCGAAACCGTATGTATCAAGTAAACAAGTCTATCATTGGGCTTTGGGCACTCTGAGTTTGTTTTTGTTGCAGGTGTTGCACAACAGTTTATGATTGGGTGTTTGGCATGTCGGTGAATCAGCCCCTTCCTATAGCAGCTCTCCAAACCTGGTTTACAAACCTGTATTTTATGGCAGTGTGACACAGTTTGTAGTCAAATTGGTTTCGTTTTATGTATTAGTTTCTACACTAATAAAGTACTTTGAGTTTTGTTGTTAGTAGAAGAACTGATTTCTATTTCCCCCTCCTTATTTCAGTTTTTCATGAACAAAATTAAATTTCGGGGAATTTTTAAACATAAAATACTTAAAAAGCCATGTAAGCAGTTCCTCCCCTTACAGGTAATATATTCAGTGTATCTTTAAAAATAATTCTGATTTATATCACAATAGCACACTTTATTTGAATCATTAAATCATTGCTGATCATAGTAAGTGCTGGAAGCTGTGCTATGAAGCTAATTTGGTAATTATTGCTAAATAAATAAGTTGGGAGAATAAAATGCTTTGAGTTTGATCTTCTTTAATCATGTTTAATCAAGTGATCGTAGCAGCCCTGTTTAACATAGATACAGTATGTCTCCACAGTACTCAGCTTGACTAATCAAACAGTCTGTTTTTCATGCCCATCCCTCTGTGCACTCCAGCAAAGCTGCATATGTTTATTAGTAAGGCTAAAATCTTAAGCCTCTTCCTCTATCCGCTCTCCGTGCTTTGGCTTAGAGCGAGTGAAGTCCCAAAGCAGAAGCTTTAGCTAATTTCTGCAGTTCATCCAGACTGCTATGAGAGAGAGTGGAGAAAATACTCTCCGGGTGTATCCGAGCAGTGGGATTATGAGTTGCCAATTATTTATAGTTTGAGGGAATGTGTATTATTAAGAGCCCTGTTTTCTAGATACTCATTCGCTTAAGGTGATGTTTACATAGTTTACATAGTTTTCCCTCTGACCTGAAATGTATATTTGGTATCTTTAGCTTGCTTCCTTAGTTTTACACTGGAGCTACGAGGCTAATATAGCTAACAAGTAGGGCTGAACCATTCTGGAAAAAAAATCTTCTCTGGCCTATGTGATTTCTGTTTAAATTGTGATAAACTGAGGTATGGGACTTTTTTGGGGGGGGATGCTAAAAAGACCAGCATATCATTGCCATCCAGACAAAACAAATATCTCAAAAATGGTTGAAAATTTGAATTGAATTATAATATAAATCAATGGAACCATTTTTGTTTTGTTTTCTTTGCAAACTACATACAAAATCATCACATCAAACCATCAAACACATCAAAGTTTCTGACACTGCTATTTATGAACATAGACCAAATCAGGGGGCCATTCAGGCTACTGGATTTTTTATGGATGCAGTATGGAAACTTTGCCTGTTTGGGATTCCTCAGATATTGCCTTATACATACAAGAATATGTGTATACATAAAGTTCCTGTTGAGGAACAATACCCTGTTGTTTTCAGTTTAAGAGATAAATAAAATGCCTGTTTTCCTTTACATTCTGTGTGAATTTCATGATGAATGGATCTTAAGAAATGGCTAAAGATGGCATTATCCTAAAGTTTGTACATACAATGTTTTTCCCTGCACAGCAGCAGTGTACTCTCACCATCAAAAGAATAGTTGCATCAAAAGAAGAGTTATTAGGAAGGAATATAAAGATTACCAGGAACAATAAATGCTAATAACTGTGGAGTGTTATGGGTAATATTTATTGAGCTACACATACAGAAGTAGTGTCTCTCAGTATGGCGTTGGACAGCCATGTTTTCTAACGCAAACTTGTTGTAGAGGACCGTAATGGTGTCCTGAGATAATCCATCTCATGCATCTTGAATATTGCCATGCAGATTGTGCAGTAGGAGTGGAGTTGGAGGTGGAGTGACACCAGGCCTTCTGGATGTGTGACACATGACAGCAAAATGTTCATCTTGCTGCAGACTACGGTGCCTCCAAACACAGTGGAACTCGTGACTGAAGATAACCTGCTGCCATTCTGAGTCACTCCATGACAGTCTAGCATGACACCATTTCAGTGCTGCGACATTATTGTGGCGTTAAGGGCAGTCATCATAACGGTCTGTGTGCATGTAGTCCTGTGTCAATTCGTCCGTCTGCCAATGGTGCTGGCACTAACAGGACGCCTCATGAAGAGCATCCCTGCTCACTGAATGTCCGCAACCGTGGCTGTTGGGTCAGTCAGGTACAGCAATAACACACGTCCATGAATACAGTCGTGGGCAAGCATGTCTCAGGATGTCAAAACAACCCACCAAGTTTTATCCCTGTGTGTTGATTCCTCCCACGTGCAGCTATTTGTGCAACTATTCTTTTGACAATGACTGTATGTAAATTGCACACACACTGTCTCTCTTCTGCAGAATGTAATGAAGGATGATTCATCTGACCATATCACTTTTTGCACACATCTCTTTAGACCAGCTCTCTGGTGTTTACTCTCATAAAGAACATTCATCTTTATAATGATGGGTTTATCTTCTGCACCTCTGCTGTAATATCTCTCTACATAAGTGTGGATGCACTGTTATTGCCAATACAGGCTAATCACATCCTGCTTTGATGTTCACCTGAGGAACAGCTGCTTCTCCATTGTTCCTTGCAAATAACACAAGCATCACAAGCATCATGCTCACTGTTCCAGCACAATCTCCAGCTCCATGTACTGACGTTACCCCCATAGATCTTAATGTAGATTTACTACTGACTGTTCCTTTTCCTGAAACGCAATAGCCAGTCTTTGTGGTTAAAGCTCCTGCCACCCTTACCCTAATAATGAACCCTGAGAGTCACCTGGAGCTTTTGGGTTCAGTAATGTAATACGCACTAATTGATGTCTATTGAACACTGATAGATGTGTATGTATATGGAAATACTTTGTTTTGGCACTTATACTGATCATAACCTGTCTTCTCTCTAGGTATGTGCGCTGGGTGGGGATTACTAGGAAGGGCACTTAGGCTGTATATACAGTATGTCTATGTATTCTGTCATAAATGTAAATGTACATAAATGTAAATGCAATGTGTGGGCATGTGTGTGTGTGTGTGTGTGTGTGTGTGTGTGTGTGTGCGTGTGTGTGCATGAGTGAATGGAAAAGTTACTGAAACTGTTTTAGGAGAAGTTTTTGGCACACTTCCAGCTCCATATATGAAATCCTGATTGAGTGTTTGTCGGCTGTGTGTGAGAGTGACATTATCATTCTATTTATTATTCTCTCTCTCTTTCTCCCTAACTCACACACTCTGAATGCAATCCAGTCTGTCTGTTCACACATACACACACACACACACACACACACACACACACACATACACACACACACACACACACACATACACACACACACACACACACTGCGTAGGGTCTGTCATGCAGATAATTACTGAACTAATAAGTGCTACTCTCTCTCATTCTCACAGCAGGCGAGTGAGTGCAAAATCATTACAAGGCGAAATTAGCCAGAGATGATCCACACAGGTCTGCATCCACACCCTCACTATACAGAATACCAATCAATGAACACAACACACGCCTGCCTCTGATCTGCTACTCTTACTTTTACACCTATAGTACAGTTCTATACTCTCCTTTCTTTTCTCTCCTTCTCTTTGATCAGCCTGTATTCGTCCAGGACACTGTGGGATCAGTAACAAGGGCCATTAAAACTGGTGACATTTGGAGGCTCGTCCAGGATGTTTTAATCCCTGAATAATTTCCTGTCCTGTCTTTTCTCTCCTTCTCTCTCCTCTCTTTTTTTATTTAGTCTACTCTGTTCTCTCCTCTTCTTTTTACTTCTTCCACCTTCTTTTCTTTCCTTTATTCATCCTCACCTTCTTTTTTCTTCCTTTTTATCCCCCTCTCCTCTTCTGTCCTCTCCTCTCCCATTTTCCTTTCTTCTTTTTTCTCTCCTCTCCTCTCCTCTCCTCTCCCATTTTCCTTTCTTCTTTTTTCTCTCCTCTCCTCTCCTCTCCTCTCCCATTTTCCTTTCTTCTTTTTTCTCTCCTCTCCTCTCCTCTCCTCTCCCATTTTCCTTTCTTCTTTTTTTCTCTTCTTTTCTCTCCTCTCCTCTGCTGCTCTCATCTTCTCCCCATTACCTCTTTTTAATTTTGTCTATCCTCTCTCATCATTCCCTCTACTTTCCTCTTTCCAGCTTTCCTTTCCATTTCTCTCATTTCCTCTCTTTTCCTTATTTCTGCTTGTCTGAACTCTCTTTTGTTCCCTCCTCTTTCTTCTTCTGCTTATTCTTGTCTGTTCTAAGTGTATGTGTATATGTGCTCGTGTGCGTGTGTAGTCTTCTGAATTACTACCCATCTTTTGTGTAATATCTATAATCACCACTCTAATGCAGGACATGATGTGAGTGAACCCCTGAGCCCACCACAGGCCCAGTTGCCATAGTGATGGACTGTTGAGAAAGTGTGGATATTGTTTACCTCTCTGAGTCGTGTGTGTCCGGTTACACTCTGGAGTAATTTGCTAAAAGCCTCATATAGAACAAAAATCACCAGCATCAAATACTACTTTAAAAGCCTGTGCTCCTGCGGAACAGATCAGTAGAAAAGGCCAGAATGGCTTGGAATGTGTGTAAATACATTTAACACCTAAATGTAGTATGACAAGGAAAATGCCAAATAACTTGTTTTGATTGGCCAAAAGTGAAGTGTTGTGTAATTATACCTTACACCTACATGTAATGGACCCAACCCATGCCATGACTACACTCTGCAGTATGGGGTGTATGGAACCAACACCAGCCTACACAGTGCCTTGTTGACAAATGGGGCCCATGACTTCATATGGTCCTTACACAAACCCCATCATCAGCCTGAAATAATTGATACCATGACTTTTCAGACCACGCCACATATTGCCAGACTTCCTGGGTTTAGTAAACAGCGCCATGAGCCCAGGTGACGCACTGAGCAGTATTATGGTGCTAACAGAGGTGCTCTTTTGCCATATCCCATGGAAGCTAAGGAACGCTGCACTGACCTGTAGGATATGTAAGTGGGACCTTCTGCATTGAATGTGGATGTGATTTCTGAGACGCTTGTCAGTTCACATGGACAATTCTAGCGAGATGCCAACAATAACAATCATTAAGCACGCATGGGCAGCCACTGTGCTATTCACCGTGGATAATGATGTATTCTGTGATGTATACCATGCCCTAATGACACTGTGGATTACTGGATGTTCAATGCCCAAACATCTTCAGAAATGGAATGTCCCATCTGACTGGCACCCACGATCATGCCAAAGAACATGCTTGCCAGTGTTTAACCTCACTAAAAAGATAACTCCTTACAATGTATACAGGTGCTGGCATTTCCAGGGTAATGCCACTTCATAATCAGAGTACATACTGCTACTGCTAATGTACATACTGTGGTTCCTGAGGTAATAAAATTTCATAAACAATGTACATACTGCTATCCCATGACTTTTGTCAGATTCAGTAATACTAATACTCTTAATTAAAACATGTACAAAGTGCAGCTTAAAAGCCATTTTGACTAGAAATGAATTAAATTAAGGGTAGTCTGTCAATTTTGCCCAGTAATGTAATGAGTTACTATTCTAAGCATTAGAGTTAACTTACTTCTCGTAAAGTTCCGATAAAGGTTTTGGCAGTGACATTGTTCTCTAACTGGACTTACATAATGAACTTCCTTTGGCTCAGACTTTGTCGCTGAGAAATCAAGCGATTAGGTAGTGGTTTGTTTTCTGTAAAGAGGCATGCCCAGCCTTCAAACATTCACATCTAAAAATTTGCAACGGTCGTAGAGCTCCTGGAAAATCAATCTGAGTAACTAGCTAACATACTTTCCTGTACAGCCCCTTTGAGAAAAGCTGTGGTTCTGTTTCTTTTTCTTTTTGTTTACAACGACTCTTCCTGGAGAGAGCAGGAAGTCTCTCACTTTATCACTTTAATTGTCTGTCATTTTAATTACGCTTCCTCAGCTGAAAGCCCTTTTTAAAAGAGAAGGCACGTTCTGTTTTGCCGACAGCATAACTAAATATTGTTGCAGTTTGCAGCTAAAGAATTTGTTGCACCTTTTAAGCCTAACTTTTCTGTAAAAAGGACAAAGACTTCATATTACATCACAATTCCAATGTCCCTGAACTGCTTTGGACAGTAGAATTTCCACAGTATTGAATATTGTTTACGAATACTGAATTTATACTGACACATCTGATTTCGGCACATATTTGACATTTTATTTTTATTTATTTATTTAGTTACTTGTTTGTTTGTTTGTTTGTTTGACATTATATCACTCTTTCTTCCAGGATTGGATACAAAGGTGTTATGGATTGAAAGATAAGAATTTGTACCTGCAACAGAATTTCAACACTTGTTTTAATGAGATTTAGGAGAGAAATTATTCGTTTAAGAATAAAACATGTTTTGTACCATGAGCTTTAAGGATTTAGAACCTTGAGTCAAAGTCTTTTTATTTGGGTAGAATCTTTCAAAAAACGTTCTTTACACTTTTGTAATCATTTACACTCATGGCCATTACTAGCTGTGTGGACAGCAAAGAAACGATTCAGAAGGGTTTTCATTCTTCTTCATTCCTGAGATTTAAGCAGCCTACCAAGGGGGAGGCATGAGTATCACAGACATATCTAGTCAAATGGGATGGGATATATTTAAGCTATGTTATAAGCTGTATTGGATGGAGCTCTGTCACTGCATTTTGACCAGTCAGAATCATTACGCTCTCTGCCAGGCATTGCCGTATTATCACAGTCCATCAGGCTATAACAGCATATGAGAGTTTAGAAGAATGTGCTTGTAAAATGTAAACCGCATAACTTTATTTATTTAACTACAAAATACCACTCTATACTACTACCCTATACTACCCTATACTACTACCCTATACTACTACTCTATACTACTACCCTATACTACTACCCTATACTACTACCCTATACTACTACCCTATACTACTACTCAATACTACTACTCTATACTACTACCCTGTACTACTACTCTATACTACTACCCTATACTACTACTCTATACTACTACCCTATACTACTACCCTATACTACTACTCTATAATACTACCCTATACTACTACTCTATACTACTACTCTATACTACTACTCTATACTACTACTCTATACTACTACTCTATACTACTACCCTATACTACTACTCTATACTACTACTCTACTGTTTTTTTCAGCAACCTATAAAATGATGCTAGAATGAAGGAGGTACAGTCTACTTTTCTAGTTCAAAAGCTGCATTTTTGAAGAACTGAAAACAAGATACACTTAATAGAACATGACCCCAAATGTACGGGGAATAACAGTAGACAATTTCTGCATGTTTTAACTTTGGTTCAGACACGTGCGTTTACAAAAGTTTTGTATGTTTCCTAAATTTTAGGGACGAATTAAAGATAGGGCTGGGCTTCCTAACTTGAGTGTGCAGGTTTGTCCATTTAAAATAGAGTTATGGAGACTTGTCAAAAAGACATTTAGTAAACTACATTAGGTAAATGAAAATCTTTTGCAATTCAGGTATGTCTTCAAACAGCTAATAGTGCTCCTAAACTCTTGCTGAGTTTCAGGGATATATAAAACACCTGAGGTATTGTCTGCACATGAGATGCATTGAAATATATAGTCCAGAGGAAGCATATACAAAGAAATTTAGAATAAAAGAGAGCCTTTAATTGAGCCTTAATGTACCACACTGTGTTGGACATGCTGTGTTGGAAGGACAAATTGCCTAATTTGACAGAACAGGTTCTACCTCTGACAATAGGAGATGGACACATTAAACACGCTGGTGCCCTGGGTACTCAGCACATGTTAGAGATGATCTTAAAGATCCTGAAAGATGTCCTGGAGAACCTCCTTAGCTGTCTTTGTCTGCTTTCTACAGTTCTGATAGTAATAAGCAGCTGCTGAACGTTTTGTGATTGTGAGTAAGATGCTTTATAATTATGATGAGGGATCAGGTCAATGGTGCCATAGCAGCTTATATAGCATTTTATCATTGAGAGAGCTAATATACTGTTTTTGACAGTGTCTTAACTTTTCTCTTGCATCCCTGCTTCCATCTACATGCACTACACTTTATGTAGTCTCTATATGTTCCGGTCGTTGTAAGATCCAACTTTGCCCATGATAATAGATATAAATTTGTTTTGCAAAATAATTAGACGCGTAATGTGTCTCCATGTTACAGGCTGTCGTCTTATATCTAAGGGGTTGTCTATGAATTGATGCGTGCACTATAATTTCAGCACTTTCTATCAGTGAAGTACTTTATTAGTCTCAGTTACAAGACAGTCAAAATAGTGCGAAAACAATCCTGCATTAGCTTGTTCTTTTCTGAAGTTCGAATGTCAAAGAATTACTTAGTCTCACTTGTATAGCGTATGTGTCATTTTTCATGATTCTCAAAGTGTACCATTGTCAAATTCCCGCAGAGTTAAAATTACCCCTGCCTACAGGAATTTAATTGCTTTATTTATGTAGGAGTTAATTCAGTGCTGCTGATTTGACTTTTCACATCTTCCTACACTTATGCCTTGTAATCTGTTGGCTGTCACTCATTTCATTGCTGATCATTTGCTATGACATGCTAGCATTGTGTAAGTAGGACACTGAGGGAGTTTTGAGCTCGTGGAGTGACAGCACTCAGCAGGGGAACGGGCCAAGAGCAGCTGATGACTCATGTAGGAGAGACTGAGGGAGAAGACAGGAGGGTTTTTTCTGATGGAGGCACGTTATAGACCCACATTATGGGCAAGCCTTGATTTTTTTATTATTACTTAATTGAAAGTTTGGGTTTTTTGTGCTGTAGCTATTAGTCATTTATCTTGTTCAAAGTTCAGACTGGGACAGGGAGAGAAAAAGGCAGAGCGATAAAGTCAGTGAGAAAGTGACTGAGAAAAAAGTGGAACAGAGAGCTTGAGAAGGAGAGAAAGAAAATTAGCCCAAGAGAGTTTGTGGTGAAGCTGTAGTACTGATCTTTTACAGGATGTTCTCTTCTTATCAGATGAATATTTAAAGGTGTGTGAAGTTGTGTCTCTCTCAGAGGAAAACTATTTCAAAGGATGGACACTTATAGAGCTTCCGAGGCCTGAACTTGTTTGTTCTGAACCTAAATATAGTCAGATTTCTGACCCAATCTGATCCCAGCTGAAACTCAACAAGCTCTGAAGGTCCCGACTCCACTGTAGCCTAAAAATTCTGTCTGAACTCTGTAGCTTGACAAATGTCTGTCCTCACCCATCCGATAGCCTGACAAGAGCCCAACTGTAAACCCAAAAAACCCAGTTCTGTCTCAAACCACTTACAGACTGACAAAAACTAGGCAACTATTTTATAGATTATCTAGAGTAATGTAATATAAATAATAAAGTACTTTCTATAGCATATGTATCCACATTAGTGAATTAACTTACTGCCACTGTTTTTCTAATATAGGTGGAAGCACATCCGTATTGATGGTTTTCGACATTCATGTCGGCCCCACACAGCCTTTGTGTGCTCTCCAGTTTTAATGGCAGTGTCCTTGTCATCATTGGATTGGAAAAAGCTTTTATTAGGAGGAGGCTAACACAAGTATCCTCTTAGAAAGCACATTAGCAGCTAATCAGCAGTAGTGTTCACAGTGAGAAATGGCTATTATTGTGCATGTTCCACAGATATGTGCTGGGCTTCTTTATCACCCTGGAATCTGAAACAGAATGTGCCATCGCTTTAATGGCTCGACTTCTTTCTATTTGTGATGGAACCAAACACAGATAAAACCAAAGCACACTTTAAAGTTTGTACACATACTTAAAAATGGAATACAGTAAATTCCAATGTAAACAGCTGAATGTACATGTTTATTTTATATGTAAAATGTAAGTTTTTGAAAACTCTCTTTCAAAATTCTCAAACCATGCTGTTCAAGTCTCATTAAGTAGGCGTGAACAGCATTTTACAGGCTTTAAATAACCATAGGCATTTTCAAACGAGTGCGCATTGTCAATATTACCATTAAATTATTTACAGTTGTTTACCTACATTGGATTGACATCAAGTATTTGACTTACCATTTCTTCCTTGGCTTAGGTGCCTTACATTGCTTTTGCAGAGTGGTTTGTGGGTTATGGTGCCCATGCCATAACACTACCTCCAGATTGCTTGATTATATGGTGTTGTTTGGAGCAGTTCCTTATCCATACCCTTCTATTCTCAGATCTCTCTCTTACCTGTCCATAAGTTGTTCCAGAACAGTCTTCTTTAGATGTTTGTTGGGAAACTCTAACCTGGTCTTCTTCTTTAAGATGCTTACCTGTAATTTGCTTGTGGTAAATCCTCTGTATTTGCTCTGGTGCAGTCTTCTCTTGACTGTTTATGTTAGACAGATGCACCGGTAAAACTCAGTAATGTATTATTGTGCATAAATGTAAACATTTGGCACTCAGCTTGGTCAATAATGTAATAACACAATAATGTAATAATAACATGCCCAATAGTATAACGTGATGTTCTAGCTAACCATGAACAAGAGTTATGTTGTGATACTGTAGTATTGCAGAGTTTATTACACATTTCAGCTTGCTTATATGTAATAATTCATTAAATTATTAAGTAGATCAGAAGGTACCATTGTTAGGGCTCTGGTTGTGTTCCAGTCAAACGTAACATTTGACTGATTTTCTCTAAATATATTTTTTCTTTTTTCTTATTTGTTTTGTGTGTCTGGGCTCACCAGTGTGCTCTTTCTGTTTTGTGTACCATATTGGTGATTTATATCTAATGACTTTTAAGCTTTATGATGGCTTGATTCACTAGCAGTGGTGCTGTCTGGACTATGTGTTAAGAGGTAAACAGCAACAGATTCAAAATGGAAATGTCACCTTTCAACTCCAGATCAGAACTTCTGAGATGCTAAAAAATAGTAAAGCTCCAGTTTCTATTTGAAACAAATATGTGTATAGGTGTATGTATATATACAAACCGGATTCCAAAAAAGTTGGGACACTAAACAAATTGTGAATAAAAACTGAATGCAATGATGTGGAGGTGCCAACATCTAATATTTTATTCAGAATAGAACACAAATCACAGATCAGAAGTTTAAACTGAGAGAATGTATCATTTTAGGAGAAAAATATGTTGTTTCAAAATTTCATGTCGTCAACAAATCCCAAAAAAGTTGGGACAAGTAGCAATAAGTGGATGGAAAAAGGAAATTGAGCATATAACGAACAGCTGGAAGACCAATTAACATTAATTAGGTCAATTGACAACATGATTGGGTATAAAAAGCGCTTCTCAGAGTGTCAGTGTCTCTCTGAAGCCAAGATGATAAGAGGATCACCAATTCCACCATTGTTGCGCAGAAAGATAGTGCAGCAATACCAGAATGGTGTTACTCAGCGTAAAATAGCAAAGACTTTTAAGTTATCATCATCAACCGTGCATAACATCATCAAAAGATTCAGAGAATCTGGAACAATCGCTGTGCGTAAGGGTCAAGGCCGTAAAACTCTACTGGATGCTCGTGATCTCCGGGCCCTTAAACGTCACCGCACCTTGAAAAGCAATGCCACTGTCAAGGAAATAACAGAATGGGCTCAGGAATACTTCCAGAAAGCATTGTCAGTGAACACAATCCACAGTGCCACCCGCCGTTGCCAGCTGAAACTCTACAGCTCCACAAGCTCAGACGTTTGCACTGGGCCAGGGGTCTTTTAAAATGGAGTGTGGCAAAATGGAAGACTGTTCTGTGGTCAGATGAGTCACGATTTGAAGTTCTTTATGGAACACTGGGACGCCATGTCATCCGAACCAGAGAGGACAAGGATAACCCAAGTTGTTATCAACGCTCCGTTCAGAAGCCTGCATCACTGATGGTATGGGGTTGCATGAGTGCTTGTGGCATGGGCAGCTTGCATGTCTGGAAAGGCACCATTAATGCAGAGAACTATGTTCAGGTTCTAGAACAACATATGCTCCCATCTAGACGTCATCTCTTTCAGGGAAGACCCTGCATTTTTCAACAAGATAATGCCAGACCACATTCTGCAGCAATCACAACATCATGGCTACGTAGGAAAAGGATCCGGGTACTGAAATGGTTAGCCTGCAGTCCAGATCTTTCACCTATAGAGAACCTCATAAAGAGGAAGGTGCGACAAAGAAGGCCCAAGACGATTGAACAGTTAGAGGCCTGTATTAGACATGAATGGGAGAGCATTCCTATTTCTAAACTTGAGAAACTGGTCGCCTCTGTCCCCAGACGTCTGTTGAGTGTTGTAAGAAGAAGGGGGGATGCCACACAGTGGTAAAAATGGCCTTGTCCCAACTTTTTTGGGATTTGTTGACGCCATTAAATTTTGAAACAACATATTTTTCCCTTAAAATGATACATTCTCTCAGTTTCAACTTTTGATCTGAGATTTGTGTTCTATTCTGCATAAAATGTTAGATGTTGGCACCTCCACATCATTGCATTCAGTTTTTATTCACAATTTGTTTAGTGTCCCAACTTTTTTGGAATCCGGTCTGTATGTATACATATATATATATACACGTATGAGTGTGTTTCTGTGTATCTGTGTGCATATGTATTGAGAGTATGAATATTTCATATATATGATCATTGCTTGGAACATTGTTCTGCTCACCAGATGCTTAATTTCAGCAATTTCCCGGTGGTTGTTATTGTTTTGTCAAATCATCAATATAGTAGGTTAGATCCAGAGTCTTTCTCCAGCTGGCTATAAGATATTTAGTAAGTGGTTGCTGTTGTATCTCTGGAGGTTTCTAGAGTGTGGGGTCCCAGGTGCTTTTTAGGATAATGCTGGGCAGGTGTAATGGTATCTCACATAGATGCTAGGGTGCTGCTAGTGTACTTGTATTATCATTATATGATTAGCATGCACAACACTCTTTTTGCCATTTATTTTTTTAACAATCAGTATGTGCATTCCATATGTCCAGACAAAAGACTAAGCAAAAGCCATTCCTTATTATACTGAACATTCCAGAATAGGAATGGTGCAGATATCTGTTAAATTCTTGGATGAATTATTAGACAAAAAAAATATACAGCTATAATTACTTATAGAATTATTTTAAACATTTACACATATTAATGTTGTATCTCTCTTCTAAAGCACACAAATCCTTTTTGTTGGAGAGTAACCTTATAGGAAGTGTTTACATTAGCATATTCAGATCACAGAGTGTGTGTGTTTGTCCTGAAGAGGGCAGTAAAGCTGTAGAACACACACACACACACACACACACACACACACAGAGAGAAAGAGGCGAGTGGCCTTCATCTTTATAAAGAGACTGTTGAAGAACGGAAATGAAAAAAAGGAGCGTGAGCAGGAGTCTCGTGGCTTGGGTATAAATGAGACACAGAGAGAGAGCAAGAAGAAGAGAAAAAAATAGAGTGATAGAAAAGGATGAATACATTAGAAACAGCATATACGTTATAAGGTGAGATGAAAAGTCAATGCTGCTACTGACATTCGGGAAGGAAAAAACGAGGACAG